>JBBYHK010476241.1:0-18851 GCA_038382065.1 Adansonia grandidieri | reverse complement strand
TTTTTGGTTCCTCGAAAGCTGGCGATTCAACTTCCAAACTAAGTTTTCTATGTTGCCTTCGTAAAACTTGGATATATATATATATATATATATATATATATATATATATATATTAAGGCTTCACTCTTCATATAAGGGTTGGAATCTAATAGCGTCATTACGAGAACACGGCTAAAAGATCCAAGAAAGTGTAGAAGGTTCCGCCATATGAGCACCTGAACCGAGGGCAATAATTTGTTAGCCGTTATAAATTGCTTAAAATGACGAATTATTTCAACCGAATATGCTATGTAGTTACTAATTTATTAGCATTTTTTTGTTAGTATTATTATTTTTTATATTTATTATTATATATTCTTAAATTACTTAATTTATTATTTCATTTAGTGTTATTGTTTTTTTCTGTTGCTTTTATATTTGTTGTAACTTATATATAATTGGATTGTTTTTTTTATCATCTTTAATTTTTAGGATACTTAATCATCTAAATTTAGCATTCTATCTATTTGAAATTTATTAATCATTTATCTGACTTGCATATAGAAAAAAGTGTTGAAGCTTAATATAATAAGAATTTATATTTCATACATTACCGATGTATACTAACGGTGAATTACATAGTGCAATTGATTAAAGTTTATAATTATCTGCAATTACTTTTTAGATTTTTAAATTTTGTTTTGATTTATTGATGAGATATCATTTTAATATTTACTGTCGTGTGTAGATTTATACACTAATAGTGTATCAAATACAAACTCATATAATAATTGATCATTTCATACTAATTAAAATTTTTGAGATAATTAGCCAACTAAATTTTACAATATTTATCTATTACCAAATTACTCAATCTATTATATATAGTAAAAAAAAATAGTAATGTAACGTTTTTGTCAGCTTATATTTATATACTACTTAATTTGTTTTTTTATAGAGTAAAAAATAATAAAAAATAAAAATTTAATTAATTGCAATAAGACAATAAAAATTTAGATAAAAATATTATGTGCACGTGTTTCTTTTGTATTTTAACTTTTGTTTTCATCTTATAAAGTAATATTTTTTTAAAAAAATGAAATTTATTATCAATAATTAAAAATAAAATGTTTTAAGTAAAAATTTAATAAATATATGGATATAAAGTATCATAAAGAAAACTAGTATGTGAAAAAATCATATAACATTTTTACAGTTTTTCTCATTAGAAAAAAGTATTAGTACCTATTCTTGGATTTAATCACACAAATACACGTATCACAGTAGGTAATACAGTGATAAATAAAGTGTCTATCTCACAAGAAATTATACTAAATTTGCTAACTACTCAAATTAAAACAACTTAATCTTATTCAAACAAGCGATTAAAATTTACAAACTAAAAACTAAATAAAAGCAAATAATCAATGATAAGAGCTTAGAATTACAAATTTTCTCAATATTTATTTGAATTTGTTCAACCCTTTTAACTAATGATAATGAGTTGTTAATATAAGTTTCAATTTATTTATAAGTATTTTCAGATGATCTTCTAAATATATCTTTTTAACCAATTTATTGTATTCTTTGTAAATTGAACTAAAAAGAAACACATTAAGCTTAGACTTTAAATTGGTTACACATGTCATATTCATATTTTTTATCTAACATACAAATAATAAATAAATTTGAAACATATATTATTTAATTTCAAATCTAAACAAAAAATTCCCTTTTCTAAGTTTATTAGGTTACCAACAATTTAATTGGTGATCAAGTTATTAGAAGTATTAAAAACAACATTGAACAAATAATGCAAATATCATTAACATCAAGAAAGAGAACAAAATAATCTAAATTACATGTTCCATTGCAAACTTATAAAAACTAATTTAATTCATGACAAAAAAACGATAAAATGAAGGAGTCTCATCATCATAAATATTATAAGAAACATAAAGAAGATTAAGGAAAAAGAAAAAACAGTAACATTGGTTGAGTCTTCGATATTCAAGCTTCTCCAAAATCTATCTCTTCCTCTTTGAATATTATGATGGCTACTGTCTTAGTCAAAAAAAAAAAAAAAAGCTAGGTTAAAATATAAAGATAAAAGTCTATAACCCTAAAAATTATTATTTATATAAATAGCAAAAATCTTGGAAAGAGAAACTTTGTGCACAAGTAAAATAAGCATTTTATTTTGCAAGTTGTTAGGCTAGGTCCACATTGCTTTTTATTACGTTCTCGTACCTTGAAAACTCCTTTGGCCTTTGGGCCTACAAAAATATGAAAATACTAAATAATTTAATAATAAAAAATAAATAAAAAAACTTTAAAAAAAGCTAAAAATTAATAAAATCGAAATAAAAATCTCTAAAATTTAGCTAACTTTAATGCATATAATGTAACTAAATAAATCTATTCTACAGGTTTACCAATACTAAAGTTTAAATAATAAATTTATTTACTTAGTTTTTTTTTAATAGAATATTCAATTTGCATAATACATTTAAACCATTAATAAGTTTTTCTAAAAATTTATGAAAAAAATATAAAGTATTGTAATGTATGTTTCGCAACTAAGAATTCAAGTTGAATTACATAGAGTGATTGATTAACATTACATTTGGTTTATCGAATTAAATAATGGGAGAATAGAATAGTTACTTCATTGGGAATAGAATAAAATATGGAATAAGTATTATGTGGTTTGATTGGATAAATGGAATAAATGAAAAATATTTTTAAATTGTTTAGTTGGTTAAGATTTTGTTGAAGAATAAGTAAGGAATAAGTATGAAATTACTATTTTATTCTTGAATTAAATAATAATATTTTATTTATAATTGTTAGCTCAAATGTGGATTGAATCATGATAGGTAAATTGGTTTTGTAAAAATTTTAACAATTTATAAGCTTAATAAAAGAATTTGAACAATATTTGAATAAGTAATGAAAATGAAAAGAGCGATCAAAGATATGGAAGCAAACACAAGATGGATAAAGGTTCGGTCCTTCAACTTGGCACCTAAGTCCTTTTTTCTTGGAACTTTGTTGCCAAGGTGATTTCCAAATCCACCAATGAAAGTTACCTTTGAGGCTCAAATATAATCTTATAATTTGTATATTTTAAGGCTAGAATAGAACCTCTAATTCTCTTAAGAATTTTATCTAAATTCTTAAGTAAATCTCTCAAATTCAAACAAACCCTTTTATGATAAGAGAATGGTGTTTCCAAACTAGGTGAATCCTCTAAAGGATAAGTGTTTGCAAAAGTTTAACCTCCATAAGAAGGAGATATAAGTAAAAAGATGAATAAAATGTGTGCAAGAAATGAGTACAAATGTGAACTTGAAGAATTATAGCTTTGCCTTTGGATTTCTTGATAAATCTTTGGTATCCTTTATTGTTTGAAGAGTTATAGACCTTTATATATGGTTTGGGTATGAATTATGGATGTTGGGCATTAAATTAGTTGGAGAAGAGCCATTGGATGCTTAATAAATTCACTTTTTTGTTATTCCCTGCGTTTAGGTGTAACACTTGTACCAAGGGTATTAATACTTACCTTTGCAAACCCTTAAAAATATGATTGTTGTAAGGTTGAGTATCTGTACTTAAAAACAAGGAATTGATACTTAAGAAGCAAATGTATCGATACTTAATGTTGGATATTGATACTTTGCCTTCCTTCAAAAAAATACTATCTACCATGAAGGACTTGTGTCGATACATGCACAAACAGGTATTGCTTACTTTCTTTGAAAATCCATAAAAAATATTTTCTTTACTTTCCAAAATATGTTAACTTGTCCTAAAATTATTTTGATCATAGATGCACATTGAGAACATGTAATTTTGAGAAAACAAAGAGGTCTAACATATCTATATATTTTTAAATATTTTTCAAAAATGATTTAAGAAAAATACATTTAGCTTAAGCTGATTAATCTTAAAGGTTATATCAAAATCATAAGCAATTCAAAGCTAACAATAATATTATTAATATATCTAATATTTAAATAAGTTATATTTTTGTAATAAATTATGAAATTAAAATAAAATAACTATTTTTTTAAAAATTATTTAAATGAATTAAGAATTATTTTGAAAATATTTTGTAAATAATATTTAAAAATATTATTGTAAAAATAAAATTATATATAAACAAAATAAGATTATAAATGTATGTCTATATAATATTTTAAATATTAAAAATAAATTTTATAATTTTTATTTTTAAACATATTATGAATAGCCAATTTTCACCTTAATCTCCCTCTAAACCTCTCATTCTCTCATTTAATGTTTTTTCCAATTTAAATACATTTTATTAATAAAAGCGAGCAACAAGACTAGTTTAACCAGGGACAGAACATAGATCTAATGTAAAACTTTTTAAAGATAAACATCCAGCATCCAAAAGCACCTTAACACCAACTTTAAAACTCAATACCTATAAATCTAGAAATCATGTAATAGACCAGAACTCGTAATGCCATCAAAAACAAGAAAATGAGATAGTAAGGAACACATCAAGCTAAGCTTACTAGAAATAAAAACTAGTCTCTTATGGCCAATAAGATTACAACTAGAATATGATAAATCAATGAACTAACCAAATTTGACCCATGCAAAACTAATAAACCATCTTCAACCACCACACTAAAAACCACACAAAATTTTATGAGTTATATCTTGAATTAGCTCTCTAAAAAGAATAACTTGGAATTGATAAATTAATGAACTTACCAAATTTAAACGACACTCTACTAATAAGCCTTCTCCATATAGCTCATAAAAGACCACCTAAATTTCCATGAATTATTTCTTGAAGTAGAATTCTAAAAGAATCTCACTATCAAGCCTTAATAACTACAATCCTTCCAATCCCAACCATATCTAAGGTAAAACCAACTTTTACAAAGAGTCAAAGTTTCCAGCTATATATTTCTCTACCATAAAAAATAACATGGTTAGAGAGCTACAATCATCAGTAAAAGCTCCATAACATAGTTACCAGAAACATGGTATAAGAGGAGACATGGTATGGGTACGTGGACGCAAAATGCAATTTCTTTAAGTATGGGCTACGTTGGAGGTAGACTTAGTAGGTACACTATTTGGAGTTGTGATACGTTTAATTTGGAGTCATAATACACTTGAATATTTTGTTGGATATGCACATTAATTTTAATCACTATTTTTATAAAATAGTAAATTTCTTAGGTTTAGTTATTCTTAACTAATAGAGGGCCCAATAAATTTCATAAAAAGTAATAAAAACTCATATATAGATGGATATATAATTAATAACTTCATCAAACATTAATACTAACAAGTTCGATGAAAATAACATAGACAAACCTATCAACAAGACAACCACTTTATATAACAAAAAGAAATAATGCAGCCACCTAGATAATGCAAAACTTGAAATAATAGCCACCAAATTAATGCGAAACCAAAAACAATGATAAAAAATTCATTACACTTCAAAGTTTTGTTCTTAGTTGCCATTGTTGATTTACTTCCTTCACATGCTTTTTTATTCTAATTTGCATATTTTGAGTCAAATGATCTCCATCTCATCTTTGACAACGTTGTAAAGCATTCCTCCAAACATATTCCTTAGGATTCATATCCTAATCCTTGTAAGGCCCATCCTTATAACTCTCATAAAAGCATGATTAAAGACTAATATTTCAATGAGTGATGATTATTTTATCAGCCCATGTGCAATTAATTCTGTTTCTCTTATAAGAACAATTACTCTAATTTTTTCAGTCGAAGAACTGCTAATTGGCTAAGATAATACTTTCTTTGCAACCTCTACATGTTCTGCAGTTTGTGCCCCATCTATCCTCATAACATCCATTTGAGCATATGCCATAGCAAGTTTCTTTTGAACTAAGAAGGCGAAGGAAGAAAGTGAGTTAGTGTGATAATTCATCCTCAAATTAATCATTCCCATGGAAAATTCCTTTATTTATATGGAATATGGGAAATTGGTCATGTAAGAACCTATTTTCATTTTCATCTTTACCTATTGTCATACATGCCCTTACTCAATCGCTTTGATGATGGAATGCTACTTAAATATAAGCCTTTATGTATCCCTTGATCAAGATTTGAATTAACCGTGATGCGGTAAAAGTAGATGGGAGATTGTAAGATGAATCGGTCATTCAACTAGTCTTGGATGGCTACTGTGAAGTGGCCAACACTTGGAGTCACCTCTGATCATTTAGGCTAGGCATGATCAGATGCCTATTGAAATTAATATTCTGAGTTACGAGACTTGAAACATCGATACCATGGTTTACACGGTCTAAAAATTCATCAATTGGTCTCAGGAGTTGGTTATTTATGGGGAAAGATTAACACCCCCACGACACCCAAAAATCAGTACCATCTAGTCATGTCTTACATTAGTTTATATTTCCTCAATTTTGTCCTGTCATTATTTTGATATAATCTCCTTTTATACATGAATTTATATGAAATAGTAAATCTAATTTTCAATGAAAATTTAATCTAATATGCATGCCGAAAACGTGGGAAATATAAAGATTTTCGATAATAATGATTTTTGAATTTAGTTTTGAAAATTAAATATTTTGTGTCAAGCACTAGAAGGATATTGACATGAAACACAGCCTTCGTAATTTTTGAAAACAATTTGAAAATATGAATGTAAGATGAATTATCATAAAGAGAAACGTGTTCGTAAGACAAAAGTTGAAATAATATCGTAAAAAATAAATCACACAAGAGAAAGCAAAAAGAGAGAAATGATCAAAATGTATTCGTAATTGTCATTGATTATTAAGAAATAAATGAAATGACAATTTTTAGACGCGTTTGGACATGGGGTTCACTCGAGGTGTGGAACAAGAGTTTGATTATAAAGTTCAGGAATGTCTGGGAGAAAAAGTAGATTTTTTGAATAATATTTTGAAAAGCAGGGGTTGAAGTATCCTTTTAAATAATGAGATTGAAGTATCCCCAAAGATTAAAAATTTAATAATTTATGAAAAATGTGCTTTTGATGAAAATATGGATTTTGGATTAGAATCGGTAATCAAGATAAACGACAAAAAATTAAAAAAGTTTTTTGGCCTTGATCTGTGCCTAGTCAGATTCTTGTTGGCATATATGATTCCATGAATAAAGTTAATCAGATTTGTTTCTAGGCATTCGAATGCCTAAGACATGATTTAGGAAAGTTTAATCCATTATGTCTAGCATTCAAAAATAGGGGACAGCATTCGTATTCTCAAATTAGTTCTAGACTAATCCTAAAGATTTAGAAGGCAAATAAGATATTAGGAGGAATTAGTTTTTGAATTTTGATTTGACTTAGCACTATCATCATATATAGGGGAAAGAGCGTAATGGACTTTGAAAAATGTCCTATATTCATTCAAAATCGTTAGGTCACAAAAAATACCTTTCAAAAAGAAAATTTTGCAAGCCTTTTGGATAGTCAAGGTGCAAAAAGTCATAACCCCCTCATCTATATACATCTTAAGGCAAACAAGGTATCGTTAGAAAGATAATTCAATGCCTTTTAAGGGAAAAATATTAGAATATTCTATAAAAATCATTTATGGTTCAAAAATAATTTTTCAAATTAGGGTAAAAATGATAACAACACCGAAACAAGGGAGTTTTTGGGTTTTGGTTTTCATAACTAGGCTTGGGTCATAGACATTTAAATGTCTAAAACAAAAAGAAAGGGTTGGTGACAATGGCTTCACAAGCTCATTTGCATAATCTCAGGGTAGTTTGGGACAATGTACAGCACTATGTCAACAAGATCAAGGCATAAAACAACTTAAAACAAATTTAAAAGTTATTTTACTTTTGAAAATTAGAATATTTAGCCTAACTTAAATTTGTATCCAAACATAAAATGCTTAATTTTTCCCTAAGATTATAAGACTAGTTTGTTGGAAAACCTTAGTCTAATATCAATCATATTTGTTAAAGATTATGCAAGAAGGTTTTTTTTTTTGTGTAAAAAACAAAACATGTCAGGAGACACCAAACGAAAAGACATCAAAAAAGTATTTTTTTTATCATGGAGAACATCTAAACATGGTATTTGGAAGCAAACGTGTAGTGGAACATCAACAACGAAACACTTTTACGAAGAAAAACATGCTAAGAATGCAAGAAATGTGTGAATGATGCATGGATATTGAATGACATACTTGTAATGACATGAAAAAGGATATGAACATGGATTGAGCTATTTTTATGGCATGGAGAACCTAGTGGAAGATCTTGTAAAACATGAAAAACATAATCTTAATGTTAGCATAAAACATTATTAAACTTAAGAAAGCATTAAAACATTTTCAAAAATCAATGAATCAGCAAGAACCAAGCACGGATGATGGAAAAATTAATGTAATAGTTGTTGTTTTGAGATGAGCTAAGAAAAATATGATTTTTAAATGTATAAGCAAATAATGAAGCATCATCAAAAAGTAATAACTTCAAGAAACCATTAAACCAAGCTCAAAGATGCATGCTTTCCTAGGAAGGTCATGGCTTTATGAGTATTGGTTAGCGAAAATGACATAAGATATGTTTAGATGCAAATAAATAAAGAGAAAAGTGTAGGAAATATAACAACAAAGCTTGAAAAGCTCTTTTTTTCCTTGTTAACTCAGAGTTAGGATTTTTGTGTTCAGATGGTCAGTTTTTTTGGTTTTTGGACTCACTCTTTTTACCTATACTTGCTATAGATAAGCAAGAAAGAGTAGCAAATATTAGTAGCAAAGAAGTAGCTTTGAGGTAATACTATGGATAAAGAGGAGTTTGGCAGGAAAAAAAAGTAAGAAATGAGGGTTTTAAAGAAGTTTTGGAGAGCTACTAGGAAGAACTATGATAATATAAAGTTTTTTTAAAAATATGGTCTGTGTGCTTTTGTTTTGGTTGAACCAAAATTGGCTTTTTTGTAATCAAATGCTCAGCTAATGTTTTTGGAGCTAATGCAAGGGTATTTTTTTAATTTTCTACTTATACCATGGAGGTTGGTACCACGCTCAGCTGCTTTCATTTTTATTGGCTCTAGCAACTAAGATGGTGGAGCAAACCACTCCATCTAGCCTATAAGTGGAGAAAATTCAATCTTGCCCCTACACAAGTTATATTTTCATGAAAATATCCCATTTCCTAGTTGTTTTAGCTCTAAAAAAATTAATTAAATCCAATTCTAAGTCTAGTGATAAGGCCAGTATGAATTTTGATATTTTTGGTGCCAAACGTGTGGCTAAATTGGAATTTCAGATCCATGGTGCAAGAGCTAGAAAATGCCATAAACTAGGTCATTTTGCCTAATTGTATCAATACGTTACATGTTGAATTGATACATTTTGGGAAAAACCCAAAATGTGTTTATAGATTATGGTAATGTATCAATACAGTCACTTATGTATCAATACATTTTGTCTAAATCAAATTTTAGCTACTACCAAGCCCTGTATCGATACATTTGACCAATATATTGATACATTAAGCAAACATATCAATATATGCCCATTTATATCGATATAACCTATGGAATTTTAAATTTTAATGACATAAAGGCCTGTATTGATACATAAAAGCCATGTATCGGTACATGCATGCAAAAATGTGAACTTTATAGACCTTCAGCTCTCCAAACACCTAAATTTTGCTAGGAATAATGGGGAATAAAGCCATACTTGTCTATTCGAGTTCGTTGATGCCTTAAGTAGTGACTTTTGATGCCTTAATATTGGCTCGGATAAAATAGAGTGTCCATAACTGCCCTTCTTTAGTCGTCGCTGAGTATCAAGAATAGGACAATGATAAATGAATACCATTTTATTTTAGGTAAAATAATGCCTCTTGAATACTTGCAAAAATAAAATCCAATCAATACTTCAACATGATGGTATTGGTAGCGATTTTGATTAGTATAGAAAAAACTAAAAAATAGTTTTATAAGGTTTGACCCTTACCAAGCTTTGGGTTTTCTAGGGCTTGACCTCTCTAAACAGCTGCTAGCAGATGTGGATTTAGATTCGATAGGCATTTAGCTCTTTATGGATCAATTCGATAGGTTTTTAACTCTTTTTGGATTGACTCAATAAACATTCAGCTATTTATGGATTAGGTTAGTAGGCATTAAACTCTTTGTGGGCTGACTTGATAAATGTCAACTCTTTGTGGACTGAGTTGGCATGTGTCCAACTTTTTATGGAGTAACTTGATAAGCATCTGGCTCTTTGTAGAATGACTCGATAGCTACCCACCTTTTTGTGAATTAAGTGTATAGACGTCCAGCTTTTTGTTAATTGACTCGATAAACATCTTACTCTTTGTAAGCTAACTCGAAAGGCATCCAACTCTTTGTAGGCTGAGTGGGTAGGCATCCAGCTCTTCTTAGACTAACTCAATAAGCATCCAGCTCTTTATGAACTGATAACTCAATAGGCTTCCAATTCTTTATGGACTGACTCAATAAGTGGCCAGCTTTTTGTGGACAAACTTGACAAGTGTCCAGCTTTTTGTGGATTAACCCAATAAGCATCCAGCTTTTTATAGACTGACTTGATAAGTGCCTAGCTCTTTATAAACTGAGAAAAAGGGTGTCCAGCTTTTCGTAGACTAAGAAAAAGGGTGTCTAACTCTTTGTGGACTAAGTTAAATTAAGTTTGGGTACCTTACTTAGATGGCTATTTTGATTTTTAAGCCCACACGGTTGAGAGTTTTTGCCTGAAGTTCTTTGATACTTTTGGGAAGTGAAGAATATATACTTGAAGTTCTTTGCTAGTTTGAGATATTTTGAGTTAGAAGCTTGTATTTGAAAGATTGTTAATTGTTTTATGTATGATGTAAAAGATGTAAAGGCATGGTTAAGTGATGGAATGCAATGGTTAAAAAGTCTAATCCGATAAATAGCAATGGCACGGTTCCTTTGATTGTTTCCATTTAAGGATTCTATTAGTAATAGTTCATCAATCTTATTTTTGATGATAAGAGACTTTGAAAGATTTATGTTAAAGGGTATAAGTAAGCCATGAATTATGGCAAAAGTTTTCTAAGCTTAATAGGCTTGGGTTTAGGATTATTTAGACTAGATTTGTTGACGAGATCGATGGACTCATTCTTTTGACTTGTCTTAAGGGGTTTTTTCTAATAGTCTAGGTAGGCTGATCAGTGTTGGAAGAAAGCTCTAAGCATGTTTTTAGAATAGGAATAGCTAAGGGCAAGATTGACTATAGTTCTCAGGTTCATTCTTAACTTTTAGATGTGGAAAGATTTTTCCATAAAATTTAGTCTTCTTTAAAGTAATACTAGGAAATCCTATTATCAGTTTGTACATTTATCAAGTGTTATCCATTAAACAATAAAAATAATACATGAAATGCAAGTTTGATAAAAAAAAATTGAAAGAAAACAAGTAATTATATTTCATTCATAAAAAAAAAGAGTATAACCCATAAAAATTTTGAGATATACAAATAAAGTGTAAGGGATAGATTTTTTGGGGCGATGGGTGCCTTTGATGCTAATGACATGAATATTCTACTAAGCATTTTTTGGGAGCTTTCTGGAATGATCAATCCTTCTAATATCAACCAATCTTTGGAGAACCCCTTAGATTACTTTATGATAGGGTTGTTGCCTTAAGCTTAAGTAAGCATTGCTTCATATCTTTGGTTCAAGTAGAAATAGAGTATAGTAGGCTAGGTTTAGGTAAGATAGGTAGGTTAGGTTAGGATAGGATAGGTAAATCGATGTTTTGATCGAGGTAGGGTACATGAATTAGGTCGTGGTGGCCTAGGTTTGGTGAGGCTTAGGTAGGGGTAAGCTTTAGTTACTTAAGTCATCCATTCAGTTTTTAACTTAAGTGAGTTTGTTTGCCTAAATGCCCTTTTAGGTTTTTACCTAAGGTTTTATTTGAAGGTTATAGCATGCCTTATCAGGTTTTTATCTTTTTCAAGTGTATTACTTTTTCATAGAACCTGAGTTAATAGGGCTGGGTAAGTTGTCGCTATCTATTTTGGCTAAGATTAAGGCTCCATCGAAAAAAGCTTACTTTATTCTATAAGTTTTTTTTTTAGTTTAGGGTCTACTTTCCTAGAGCATCTTTATAGATTGGGAGGATCTTTTTAAACACTAAATCATCTTCTTAAAAGTGACAGGGATAAACTTTCTTATTATGGGCTCTTATCATACATTTTTGGTATATTTGCCCATGATAGATAGCTTTCACTCTTTTTTTCGTTAATGAGATTAAGTTGCTTGTATCAGTCTTTAGCTCATTTAGCTTCTTTAAGCTTTGATTCCATTAAAACCCTAAGTAAAAAGACCTTAATCTCAATACGTAGAACAACTTCTATTCCATAGACTGGGGAAAATAGGGTAGCACCTATAAAAGTCTGAACTACTATATGGTAGGCATATAACGCAAAAGCAGCTTCTCATGCCAGCCTTTGCATGTTTTAGCCATTCTCTTGACTATTTTCTTAATGTTCTTGTTGTTTTCCTTAATTGCCCTATTGATTTTTAGATGGTATGGTATTAAGATGTGATATTAGATTTTAATCTGGGAATAAATTACCTGCACCATCTTGTTTTTCTACTTACGCACATTATCTGTGATGATCTATTCATGAAGCTTATATATGCAAATGATGTCTTGTTTCACAAATTTGCACACAACAGATTTGGTGACATTGGCTTATGAAGCTGCTTCTACCCATTTAGTGAAACAATCAATGGTAACTAAAATAAAGCAGTGCCTATTAGAAGCCTTAAGGGTGATGTGTCCAATCATGTCTATGCCCTATATAGAGAAAGGCCATCAGACTGTCATGGTATGCAAAGGTAATGGTAAGACATGAATCTTGTCTACATAGATTTGACACTTATGGCATTTTTTTATCATAATCAATGCAATCTTTTTCAATGTTTAACCAATAGTAACTCAATTGCATGATTTGTTTTGCCATTTGATGTCCATTAGCATGCATGCCATGGATCCCCTTATGGATTTCTTGCAAAATCCTCTTTGATTCGAAAACATCCATACACTTAAGCAATATTTAATCTTAACTTTTCTTGTATCAAATCCTACCATCTAGAATGAAACTCATAGCCATTCTTCATATGGTTATTTTGTCAAGGTCAGTAGCATGTTCAAGGCACTATAGGTCCTGAACATACCAGAGAATGTCATGGAACCATGGTAAGCCATCATTTTCCTCATTTATGTTATGGGCAATGTGTCAGGGTTTCACATATTTTTATCTGAATAGGGGTGACATCTGACTCTCGATTTACCTTGAACATCGATCATTTCTTAAGGTAAATGTTATAAGCTAATTTCATCAAGTTTTTGTCTTAGTTCAGAGCTTAGCTTCTCGTATATGACTAGCTTAGCATTTTAGGTTTCCCATTCCTTTTAGAGCTGATAGATTACTAGGGTTGAATCATTGAACACTTGCAAAATTCTAATGCCTCTTTTAATGGTGGCTTGGAGTCCCATGATGCAGGTTTCATGTTAAGCTATGTTGATGGTATAATCTAAGTTTAGTTTGGTAGTGAAGGGATAATAGTTTTCATTAGGTGAGATTAGAATTGCCTCGATTCCATGCCCCAATACATTTGAAGCTCCATCATAGTAAATTTTCTAATACCTTGGAGGTCGAAAATATCTTTTATCTTGGATATACACATTAGATCTTTATTTGGGAACTCAAAATCCAATAATTCATAGTTGGTGGTTGCTTGACTTGCCAAGAAGTTAGCCATCGCACTACTTTTATGGCATTTTGGTCCACATAAGTAATATCATACTGGAAGAGCAGGACCTGCTACTTGGCCAACCTTCATTAAAAATAGATATCTTGTATAAGTATTTAATAGGGTCGAGTTTGGTGATCAGCCATGTAGTGTGGTATACCACGTATTTCCTTAACCTCTAAGCTATCCAAACCAGAGCAAAACATAAGTAGTTGTTTTCACACTCCGTGAACTTTTTGCTTAGATAATACACGGCCTATTCCTTTTTTTCGGACTCATCATGTCGCTCCAATACATAGCCCATACACTTATCAAAAATTAATAAGTACAGGATTAAAGGTCAACTAAGAACTAGTGGCACTAGCACTTATGAGTTTGAGAGGTAGTGTTTAACCTTGTCGAAAACTTTTTGTTACTTTTTATTCCATTCCCAAGGTTTTTGAAAAGCTGAAAGTTCATATCACATTTTTAGGTTAATTGGGACATGAATATGGCTATATAATTCAGTCTCCCTAAAAAACTCCTTACTTATTTTGTAGTATGAGGTAGTGGTAGATTTTAAATGGCCTTAACTTTGTTGTTGACAACCTCTATCCCTTGTTCACTCATAACAAAGCCTAATAGTTTATCGGAGCTAACATCAAAGGTGTATTTAATAGAGCTCAATTTGAGCTGATATTTTGTAGCTATTTGAAAAGTTTTCAAAGTGATTTGGCAGTTATATCATCCATATAGAACTCTATCTTTTTATACATTAGGTCATGGAATAATGTCATCATTGCTCTTTGATATGTTACCCCAGCATTTTTGAGTCCAAAAGGCATAGCTTTATAATAAAAAGTACCCCACATGGTCGCAATGGTGGTTTTCTTCATGTCCTCGGATGCCATTTTAATCATACTGTAACTTGAAAATCTATCCATGAAGGAAAATAGGGAATTTTTAGGGGTATCATTTACCAGAGTGCCAACGTGGGGTAAAGAGAAGTTGTTTTTAGGGCTAGCTTGGTTTATATCCCTGAGTCTACACATGTCCACACTTTGCCATCCTTTTTATGGACCAGGACTAGGTTAGGTACCCATTTAAGATACTTAGCTATCTCTAGAAAGCCTACCTTAAAATTTTTTCACTTTTTCTTTAATCTTTAAGAGTATTTTTGGTTTTGTTCTTCTGAGCTTTTATTGTATGGGCTTGCATTTAGGTTTAGAGGAGGCTTGTGACTACTATAGGTCTCCAACTCAAGCTTGTCTCAGTAAGACTTGGCAAACACATCCTAATATTCTTGGTAATGGTTTATCAATTCAGCTCGAGTCAAGGGCTTTATGGAAGTCCTAATCTTAATATGTTTCTGATTTTCATCCATTCCAAGATTTATGATTTCAATAGGTTCCTCATGGGGCAAGATTTATTTCTCCTATTCGATTAGCTTCAACTGATATGGTGGCACATGACTTTTCTTGGAATCTCTCTCACACTCAACCTCTTTGGCGTAGATTAGGTGCTCAAAATCAATTTTTGGAATCTTGACAAGTATATTTATTTCATTTTCATCTAGGTACCCGAAAATATGGAAAATGAATGATATAGGTGAAAAAATATGTATAGAAAGGCCTAAGAATTGGCAAAAAAAATAAAAATAAAAATGGGACACAAGAGATTAAATGCATATTGCTTAGTCATTTTATTAATAATACTTAATTAAAGTGTGCCCAAGGAAAGATCCTATTATGTTCTTGGGTGAAACATGTAGGTTTGGTTCATCGCATTACTTTGAATTAGATTTAAACAGCACAAGAATCTCAATTTTAGTCCAAATGCTTAGAATAAATCTTGGAGGGCGCAAACTATTTTCACAATCAGTTGCTAATATTTTTGACTCATCAATGGCATTAACAAAGAAGATTTCGAATGCTTTGTTCAGTATAACCATAACATTTTCGAAAGTGGTACTTCCTTTTTTATCCTACATAGTGGAAACATTAATGGTTCACATTTCAGATCTTGACCCAACAAACATACTATCCTTTTCTTGTAGTTCATCTGAACTTGCTTTCTTTATTGTTGAGCATTAGTTTGAACCTTAAATTTCTTGTCTATTATGTTGATGACCTTTAGAGCTCTGGTGATTCCTTGAAAATGCTTTTGAAATTCTTTTTCAACTTTGACACCTTTGCTAACAGTTAACTTCAAACCCATATAGGTGTTCCTTGATAGGTGAGGCTCAACTATTTGTAGCCCTTCTTCAACATAGGTGGCATTAATGGGCTCAAATGACTGAAAAGAGGATTTTAGAGCATCTTTATTAGGCTTGAAGTGTAGGGTATCAATTGATGTAGCAGCGATAATGTCTTCTTCTCTATGATGCCGACAACATTGTTATCAATGATGAATTTCAACTTTTGGTGTAGTGCTAATGATATAGCTCCCGCAGAGTCAATTTAAGGCCTTCCTAATAAGCAATTATACGATGGAGTAGTGTCCATCACATTGAAATCTATTTCATAGGAGCGTGGGGCAATCTAAAATATGATGGTGATGTTTCCCATAACCTTTTTATAGGTCCTACCAAACGCACGCACGATCGTGTGACTACGTTTAATATAGGGTGCATTGATAAGAAGCTTGTTTAAGCAAGACATGGACATTACATTCAAATCTAACTTATTGTTGATAAGAACCGTAGGTAATGTGCTACCTTTACATTAGGCAGTGATGTGAAGGGCTTTGTGTCGCAATGTACCCCAGGGGTGGATCCTCGCGGATCTATGGGTGTGTATGACTTAAAATATTTTCCTGACTTGGAAATGTCTTCTTGACCAAGACTTTTCTTTCACGATATGATGAGAATGAGAATGTACGAATTCTTGATTTATGGTACAGTGAAGGGGAACATAAGATGAATTGCTCATCTTAGTGGTCTCAAATGACCATTATGAAATGGCCAACGCTTAGAGTTGCCACCGATCATTTTAGGCTAGGGATGATCGGATGCCTATTAGAACCTATGTTTAGAGTTACGAAACTTAAAACATCGATCCCGTGGTCACGTAATGCACAGATTTGCCATTTGGGTTTGGGAGTTGCTTACGCGTGATGAGGTATGAACTTCTTTGCGACGCCTGAAATCGGTACCTTGCTAGCTATGCCTTATCTCGGTTTTGATTCTTTCAATCTTAACTTGTCATTATTTCGATAAAACCCTCTTGTTATGCATGAATCTTATAGAAATACAAATCCAGGTTTTGATGAAAAAGATTTAATTTCATATACACCCCAAAGAGATGGGGAATATAGAGATTTTCAATAAAATTACCTCTGGATTTTACTTTGAAAAATGGAATATTCCACTTTAGGCACTAAAGAGATACCCATGTGGAATATTACCTTTAGTTTTATTTGAAATGATTAGAAGACATGAATGCAAATAATCATCACAAAGAAATCATGTTAGTAAGGTAACAAATGAAGTGACATAACATGGATCATTCAATGCAATGATAAAGAAAATGAATGGACTATTTGAATTTATCTCACAATTAGCATCAATTATTTAGGAATAACCGAATCAACAAATTTTGAGATGCATTAGGGTTTCTTGATTGAACGAGATTTGTTTGACACACTTATGGAAGTTCGAGAAAGAGGAAAAAAATTGTAGTTAAAAGATAGGGTTGGAGTATTCCCATGGATGACAAATACTTTTGACAAAGGAGAATTTTTAAATCTCGACAATTTTGAAAAGTAGGGTTGGTGTATCCCCTTGGAAGGTTGGGGTTAGAGTATCCCCAAAAATGACACATCTGACAGTCTTTAAAGAAGTCGAGTTGGAAAAATTAAGTTGATAAAATCTTGTGATTTGGAAGAGAAGTGAGCATTTTAACAACTTTTGGTGAAAAGAATTTTTGTGAATGAGGATGGTAAAGATGTAAAAATATGTTTGTGCCTTGATATGAGCCTATAAGCAGTCAAAGCGTGTTCTTGAGTTTGATCGGGGTGAGATGGAAACACTCAAATGTCTCGAGAAAAACTTAATTTTGACCGTAACCAAAAATAAGGGACAACATCACGCTATCCCACATCCCAAATTTATTTCAAATTGGTGTGAAAGCTTTAGAGGATGGACAAGATACCGCTAGAAAACTAACTCGATGAGGGTAAATCTAAAAATATTCTCAATGTCCTAAGAAGTCATTTTCTGAGGGTATAAATTCTCAAATTTGGATTGATTGTGCTGCTGGCAGAGCATATAAAGGACAAGTTGTGTCAAAATTTGAAAAATCACCCCAGACTCATTTGGTATCAAAAAATTGCAAGCATACCTTTCTGAAAAGGGAATTTCATGAATTTTTTAGGAAAAATGTTTGAAAAATTTTGAAAAATCATTTTGTAGGCCTGAATGGCCTAACCAGAATGCATGTTTGGATTCTAGAGGTTCTGAATAGTTTACGCTTGAAAAATCATAATGCTCTCATCCAGAATGATCTGAGGGTGAATAAGACAACGTTTTAAAGAAAATTTGACATGCTTTGAGAGAATAATATAAAAAAATTCATGAAAAATCGTTTAGGATTTTAAAGATTTTTCAATTTTCAATAGTCGTGCTGCCAATAGGGGACAAAGCAAAGCAGGGGATACCTTTCATTTTTTTTGTCTATGGGTCCAAACTCAAGTCATTGACTTCCAAACATCTATGACTGAAGGAAAAGAGTGGCATAAGCATCACGAACCCATTTGCATGGCCCCAGAGTAGTTTGGGATGATGAAACAGCCTATTGATCATACCACTTATGATTTAGACTCAAACAAGACATAAACATTTAGGGAATACTTGTAAGACCATTTTTGTTTCAAAATTAGGAGATTTGAGCTTGTTTAACGAAGATTCTAGATCTGGATAACTTAATTTTCCTAAAGATATTTTGCTAACTTTAAGGAAAATGCTAAGTCCATGCTAATCTTCATTGGTTAAGGTTAACATGCTTGGCTTAGGGGAGGGTTCTAAAAATTAGTTTTTAACAGCCATCAAACATGCATTTTGACAAGGAGAAGACAACAAACATACAAGGGGATGGCACATA
>JBBYHK010476231.1:7245-18853 GCA_038382065.1 Adansonia grandidieri | reverse complement strand
GGAATTTTGTCAATAATTGAATTGGGTTTGGGGTTAGATGACCTTTGAATTAATTGAAGCTTTTTAAATTTGATGTAACTATTTTTCTTGTTTTTGGATTGGTCCTACCATTGTTATTTTATTTTTTATTTTTTAAAAAATCATTTTTATAATAATTTAATAAAAATAAAATCATCTTATATTCAAATAAAAACTTAAATAGGCAGACGATATGAGTAATTCATTGTTGAAAATAAATTTACAAAATTACCAAAATAAAATTGCACATTATTAAAAAAAAAAAAAAAAACAGAGAAATGCTATCTTTCTAACTTGTAAATTAAAATAAATTATTGCTTTTTCTGTTTTGACCCAAAAGGGGAGGGGGAGGGGAAGGCAAGTACTTAGTTCCAAACATTGGGAATGCCCTATATAGCAAACATCAATTTTAATTGCAATTAAATTCCATCAATAATATTGCCATAATTCTATTTGCTATTTTTTATTTTTCTAGCAAATCACACTGGAATATATTATATTTATTAGAATTTGACACATCATAATGGGTCTTTTAATTGACTTTTTTTTGGAAGAAATAATGTAATTTAAAAATAGGAGTTTTTCTTTTAGGTAACAAAATGGTGGATTTTTTTAGGTGAAAATTTAATAGATTTTTTTAAAAAAATTGGATAGTTAATTATTATTTTAAGTAAAAAACATAAATATCCTTAATTTTATACTTATTAAAATGATTTTAGTTTTTTATCAAAACTTTAATTTAATTGGTATCATTTGACTCGTTGTACTAATTCGGTAAGAAATTTTATAATAATATATATTAATATAATAACAGATATCTGACATATAAAGATCTAGATAATCTAAGCATAACAAGATATATGTATATGTTGAGTTTTTCACAATTATTCGTGTTCTTTGAAGGAGTTAAAAGGTCAGCTAAATTGAGCCACCGAACATTGACATTCCTTTAGAAGCAATTATATATTCTTTTCAAGAAATTCTACCACCATTATCAAGCTTCCAAAACAAGAACAAGAGACATGGGACAGAATCTATTCTTGGATAAGAATAGATGAGGAAAATGGCGGTCTCATCTTTTACTCGATAATAATTACACACTTTAGGTCTATATATAGAGAGTTGAAATCAAACCGTATTTGCATTCCACCAGAGAGCTTGAATTCTGGCAGTGGAAGAGAGGTCTAATATGAGGATCAGAGTCTTTGTTTCATAGCCAAGAATGACTTGCCTACTCACTTATCACCCATGAATTGGGTCCAAAGTCCCAAGCAGACAAGTCATTCTTGGCTAACTTGACAGCCTCTTTTCTCTCATGCTAGGCCTTCTCTTCTTTTTGTATACCAGCCATCTAAGATAAATCTTGAAGAATTCAAAGATACTACGAAGCATGAACACTTACGTTCGAGAGTGTTTAAGTGTTTGAATACATATTTGATATCAACATAATTTTAAAATTGGCAAAACGTGAACTTGAAGTTTGGCTCATTTAATTCATATAATCATTGTACGTATAGAAGGTTTGTAGTTTGAATTTCAGAGTCTACAACATTTTTTTAATCCCTATGCTACGGTCTCCTTTGTAAAAGAAATTAGTAGAATATAGGTCGTACAAATTAAAAAATAAAATAAATATAGGCAAGAGATGACTGGGTACATCTAATAACAAGATGAAGGTTCCTTTTTTCTTGCATTTTTCTCCCAAATATGGAATAGCAATGAGCTACTTGGTTCTAATGAGTTTTTTAAGATTTAACATTTTAATGCAAAAATAATTTTAAAAATTTTGAAAAGCTATTTGTATGTAAATGTTTAATTGAAAAGTATCTATTTACATTTTTACTCTATATCATTGTACAAAAAAAATTATTATTGTGTCTTTCCGTGTTCTTATTCTATTTTTAAAAAATTTTATGTTAAAATATCTGTATCATATTGTACCTATATTTATCCGTGTTTTTGCTTCTTAGATAAGATATCACGCTTCAATTTTGAAGATAAAATTAGGAGAATCCATCCAATTTTTTCAATGGGTATTTAATGTTTAATTTGGATTAAACCTTTGAACCCTAGATAATGGTACTGCATAATAAGCACATTGGAAACGTAGATAATTATAACCATATACATATAAAATAACAGCAATGGAATGGCAATCATTGGGCTTTATTTGTAAAGTCTCTATTCCTCGATAATCAAAGCCTAAAAATCTATAAACTAGCCCATGTTTGACTAGCCAAACAGACAAATAACCTTGCATCTTTTTTTCTCCCGCATTTTTCCTTTTTATTTGTAATTTGTATAAGATAAGTATTTCACATTTACGATGAACTCGAATTTATAAAGATTAATTCGTTATTTGTTATTTTATTTATGTAGAAAAATCCTACCTAATTTACTAATTCGTGAAAAGATATTAAACTTTTGAAGTTGAAAAATGGTTAGGAGGAATCTCTGAAGTAGATAGTTATTGATAGAGTAATCCTTAATTAAAATTTCCGATACAAGTACTATGTAAAAGACAAAACTTATGATTAGTAGTAAACTATCAATCCCTATTGAGATATAATTCGATCTCCATAGATTTCTAATAAATGCTATATGACAAAGGCAATTGTATGATTTATTGAAAGTATATTTTATAGGATATTTACTCTTTAGCCTTTCAATATAAATCTAAGATTTATCTATCAAGTACGTATTTGTGTTATGTTTATATTATATATTTTTAAATATTATAATTATGGTAAAACTTATTATATATTTATATAAATTTTGATATGTTAATAATTCACATTAGATAATTTTAATATATTCGTGTATTAATATCTTGTTCTTATTATTTTTCTTTTCATTTGTATTTATACTATATCGTGTTTAAAATTATCAAATCTATCTTTAATCACCAACCTTGCCTTACATTGGTTTTTTCTAATAATAGCTACTTTAAATAATCCATATCAGATTTGAATGAAAAAAACTTTCCTTTATATTTAATCATAATAAAATTGCTAAGACTCAATCTAAATCAATCAATTATAAATGAAGAGATTCAACTTAAATACAAGATCATGAGAAATTTAAAACTTAGCAAATGTGAGATAATAACACTTTAACATATCATGTATAGACGAAGGCAGAAGAGTCTATTCGTGACAAAATAAAAAAGAGTAAGATTAAAAATTCATAGAATATAACCTTAGCTCTAATGCCATATAAAGCATTCAACTTAAAACATATAAAGATGCCTAACTTGAATATAGAAATTACAAAAAATTCAGAACTTATTAGATATAAAATAACACAGTAAAAGTCCTCCTACTACCTTTGTGCTACAGTGAAAAGTACATTTTTATCTTTTTACTATTAAACTAAGCATTTTCGTCTTTATATATTTGAACTAGAACAAATAAAAAAAATTGTTAATGATGTTAAACAACATTCGTTTAAATAGTGACATGGCTTCATAAAATATGATGTGTAAAATATTATATCAACTTGATTTTCATCCAAAACCTGAAAATATACCCAAAACCCTAAATTTGCTAGCCATATTTTAAAAAACGACATCACCATTTAAATAGCTTTTGTTTAATACTGTTAATAATTTTTTTTGTTTGTTATAGTTTCAAGTATACAAAGATAAAAGCATTCAATTTAATAGTAGAAGAATTAAAATATACTTTTGGCTACAGTATATAGAGTGCAAATGTACTTTTACCAAAATAACACTGGCAAAGAGTTATACTAAAAATTGACCCTTTGCCCAGTACTTTTATTTCACAGCAAAGACAAAGAGTTACTTGCAATATTTGATTAGATTAGATCTTTTCTTAGGCCAAGTTGGTTGAGGTCTAAATATTTTTTAAATTTTTTATTTTAATCTAATCTTAGGTGCATTTTATTGTTTTAAAAAATATTCAAATATTATTTTTATATTAATATTTATATATTTTTATAATTAAATTTTAAAAATTTCTATTTTTCTTATGGGATGAATGATTTGGACCGAACCAAACTAACCTGAATTATTATATTCCGTACTTATATTTATTTGGTTTGCTGGATTAAGCGGACTGACTGGATTTCAAACAAGTTTGGATTCGATAACTCTTGTGGAATGTTTAGAGAGAAAAACAAAAGGAGAAAAAGAGACATCAACGTTAATGGAACATATATAACCTCCATTTTCTTTTTGACTTCCATTCTTGCCTCTGCAGGATTTTTGACTTTCACTCTGAATGAAAGAAGAATATATTCCAGTGAGGATTCAGTTGAACGTAGACCATAATGCAAAGGGTTATCTAAAGCTAGGTCATCCTTTCTCAACTTGCGCGTCTGATTGAAATGTGATATCTTAGAAATAAAAAGGAAAAAATTTGTTGCTTTTCATTTGACTTTCTTTCATGGGTCGGGCGAGCCATCGTGCTTAATAGATTCGGTTCATTTGGATATGATGTTTAATGATTTGTATTATGAACTAGATCAGAGAAATAAAAATATAAAAAAATAATTTTTATTTAAATTTAATTATAAAAATACATAAATATTAATATAAAACTGATATTTTAATATTTTTAAATAATAAAACGGACTTATGAATTGCATCAATATCGGGCTTGGGCAAGGAAAATGAAAAAATTCAAATCATCGCCCGACTTAACCCAACTTATAAATATCTCTATTATATATATATATATATGTTATCATATTTCTAATAATTGATTTCATCGTGAAAAATTTTTTTTTTTTGACATAAAAAAGTTGCAATCGAGAAACAAGAGAAAGGATTGTAAAGTCTAAAATTTGAACTCTAAACTTGTTGAATATAATCTTCTAAAGGTGAATACATGAGCCAATCGAATTAAACCCTAAAATCAATCATGAACATTTTCCTTCTACGAGAATTCTGGACTCAAAGATTGTGCAGAATATATGCCTTTGTATAGGCAGCAGCAAGAGGATCTAAAATTTGATGCTAATTGAAACAATATATATATATATATATATATGTAAACTTGATCATCACTACTTTGTTCTCATTGAATCTGTAAAGACCAAGAATTGTGTTTTCCCTTTGATATATTAAACTGGGAAGGAGAGTGATCTTATATGAAGAAAAGAGTCGATGTTTGGTAGCCAAGAAGAATGACTTGCCTGCGACTTTCTGAGAGGTTCAAAATTTTTTTAACTTTGAAACCATAAACTCTTGTTCAAGGTGCCAGGCAGTCACCTTGGCTAATCTAACAGGTTCTTTTCATTCATGTTAGACTTTCTTTTTTTCTGTCAATTATCTAACTGAATCTCTTGTTCAACATAAAATGGCATATATTTGAGTCTTTGCACTTCCAAAATAATAATATAGTATTGGCTTGATTTTGATAGAAATCATCGTTTTATTACTTCATTTGGTCATAGAACAACTTCATATTAGAGGATAAAAACTCGAATTTAAATGCCAGTTATAAACATGTTTTCGATTGCATTGTATTTATCATAACTGCGGACATAATAGATACTATCACAACCAATTATAGTAATTATCAACAACAGAGGAAGCTGAAATCATAAAATAGCAACTACAATATCATATTGCAACCACTATTTAAATCTCTTATAAAAATCATAGCTGGTGTTGGAAGAAGTAGCTTAAACTGAGGAGCACTGCCCTTCCAATGCGTGTCTAGCAGCAAAATGGGAAGACTACTTGGTTAAATTCTGCTCATAAGTTAGAATATTTTTTTATATTAAGCTTTAAAACATGGATAACTTAAAATAGTAATATTTATATTATAATATTTTTATTTTTATTTTTTCAATGATATAAATTATATAGTTTATATAAATAAAAAATGAATTATATCGAAAATGTGAGAGTCAAGATTTGACCCATTCTTTGGATATTTTTTTTTTTAATTTATTTTCGAATTTAATATTTTTGTTTAAACTTTTTCAAATATGATGTGAGCCAAATGAAACGAATAACCCAAATTATAGAAGCAAGAGTGTTTTAAAACTCCAAGGATTAAAGCAGATTGCGAGGAATGATATCAACATGATCCTACGCTTCAGCAACTGGGGAATGAAGTCAGTAAGATATGCTTGGTTAATTTTTTTTGTTTCTTGATGCAAATTACTGACATTACAAATAAATTTGCTGCTTAGTGCAAGGTGCTTTATCTTGTACTAGGCTTTGGACTAATAAAAATCTTTTTTGTTTTAATAATTGAGGTTATAATGTATTAATCTCTAGTACTAAAAGTTCAGTACTTCACTAATAAATCACACGATTATTGCTTCGACCAATAGAAATCTCATTTTTATCCAATATAATAATAATAATAATAATAGAGAAATTAGAGGTAAAAGTTATTTATTTCAGGTGGGTGGTTGAGTGAAATTTCTTCCTCGTAATTTATGGATAGATTTTTAACCAAACTGCGTTTGATCTTAAACTTCGGAACTTCCGCCAAATACGCCTAAGTTCAGCCTTACTAACTCTTGGCAGAAGGTAGCGGCACCAACTCAGTTATGAGGCACTCAAGGCACTTAGCCAAGTAACCTAGCGCAGGCGTGCGCGGCTGTCACTCTTCGGGGTGAGCTAGGATCATCTGACGGGTTGTGACACAAGCATAATTAAAACCGAACTTAAAATTTAATTTTAATAATTTATATAATTATCTTTAAAAAATAATATTTAATAAATTTTAAATTTAAATTTTAAAATTTATAATTATTTTATTTCAAACTACACTGCCCTAACATATAATATATAATTTTAAATAGGAATATTTGCAATATTTTTTTTATCTTAGACTACGGTATTCTAATGTATAATTTTAGACATTAAATTCGTGTAACATGAAAGTTCATAAAATAGTATTTTATTAAATTTTTTTAAAAATATATTATCATTTATTCTCGAGTTTTAAAATTTTCGAATCTTGCCACTTAAGATCCGCAACTTTTTCTGGTAGGAACAGCATCCTAACAATCTTGCATAAAAAGAAAAAGAGACCAAAGTCACCAAAACCAGCTGGACCATCAAAATTTCTGCCCGGTCGCTCGTCGAACTGCCAACTCAACTAGGAACAGTTGCCAATCTCACCCAATACAAATTCAACTTTGCTTATCTAACTAGCAAATCCTCCCAATCGAGATTATGGGAAAAGAAAAGCATATATATGAAAGAGATAAAGAAATAGTTAGATTACCAGCTGTTCAATCTCCAGCTCCAAATGACAAAATTTGTTAGCAATGGCCTTAAACAGCGTACTGGAGCCCGAGTCTTTTCGCTACTACAAACACTTCTAGACTGGTTAACAAGCTTTACTAGAGATTTACAATAATAAAAAACTCACAAATCTACAAAATTCCATTTACCCTTGCTGCATTCTTGGCAGTGGTTTTTATTTATTTTTGGTGGTTGGGGGATGTTGATGGTGGAGAATTGAAACAAGTACATGACCACATTACATTTACAGCTTTGCAAGACAACAATTGTCCAGATCAGGTTCTTTGCCTGACCCTCCGGCCGTTGGTATCAGTGCCATCTGAAAGTTGTGCCCAGACACTCCGTGATTTCCCACTGCTGCTACAATCCTCCTCGCAACCTGCAACTGCTTTCAGGAGCTCTGACTGAAGTGAAGGGCAGTTCTCTTTTAAGTATTCAAAGCCATCTGACCGCATCACAGCTGATATGGGAAAACACACATTAGAGATTGAGATGGATAATATATGGCCTTCAACTTTTAAAGTTTCGTTCTTGATTTTGATTTTAAACTTTCAAACTATCTATTGTGCTCCTGAAAAGGAAAAGAATCTAGAAATATTCTAAAACATAGATCTTCCTTTATGCCCGTTAACATCACAAGAACTAAAGTTAAAGCATCATCACTTGAGAGAACATAGATTTTAGAAAATTCTCTGAAGTATATATTATGAGAACTTCATAGTTGCTTCTAAAAAGAGGCTAAGTTAATCAAATCATGCTCTAAGTATAATAATCTTCCACATGAAACTGCAGCCTCACGCACATGACCGAGCTCTCTATTACCCAATCCACAAGTTTACTTAAGCATAGGTTCTGACATGCCCTAACTGACCTAGGAAGAACACACAGCATGCGAACATCGCAACATGAGACATGGGCCAGTTCCCCCCATGCCTATCAGGAGTATTTAGCCTTAAATCATTAGGTGCTAAACACACATAAAAAACAGTAACTGCATATTCAAGGGAGCCAAGTAGCTTTTGAAGCTTGAGGAGTTGGAAATTTTCCATAAGTTATAAATTGCACATGAGACAGAAAAGCCAGGAAGAATAAAATAATCCTCTCATTCATTCAAGCTTTTGGAGCGGAGAAATATGTTACCAGTGAATTTTCACATCATAAAAAGGGCAATAAATAGCACGGGAGGGTGTGCATTGTCCCATCCAATGACATAGGATGAGAAAGAATAATCTCAATGGCTGCAAAAACATAATATAGTTGACAAAAATAAAGGACAATAAATTCCCATCCTATCCTATTACCTTTTTCTTTCTTATCATATCCTATGCAACACAAGAATCCAACTAATAATTTTTACTCAAACGATACTTTAAATATAACAAAACTTTACGGGGTCACGTTGGTGCCAGGATGCTTTAAATCTATAGTAATGATAAAACTGCCAAATATTATCAATTCTCACAATGCCTATCCATGGTTATAGTAGGCCCATTGATCTATGCATAACAAATAGAGCAGCCCACCTATGGATCATTTTCCTCGAAAAGGGCGTTAATGTCTAGCTCTAACAGTCAATTAGAATTCCAATTCTCAGTTTTTCAGCCAACGAGCCCTTATCACGATGCAGATTCATTGTCTCATCACACCATCAGGAAGCATTTACGAGCAAACAGTCCTTAATACTCAGTAGATTAAACTAGAACATGGATTGATAAACTCATCAATTCACATAAATCACCGAACAGATACATCAGCTTGCACTGTTCAGGGTAAATATCCAATGTTGAATCTATTGCTTAGCTTTGTCATTACACCAAATCCTGAATCCATTCATCTCAAACATGCAAACGATGGATCACTCCAGAGTCCACAAAAATCATAATTTGTTATTATAGTTATGCAACAAAATCATTATCTGCACATTAACAAAAGAAAGATGTTTTCTTCAACACAAAGTTCTGAAGGAGGATTTCACATTGCAAAGACACCACAAGATCAAACAAGTAACAGTTCTATTTTTCAACAATATTAGTTTCACAACACCTTTAATCTAATTGATGAATATCTACGCATAAAGCATGTCAAAAAATTGTGTAAGGGGGAAGAAGTTGAACAGACCTGCAAGGTTTTCAGCAGCAAATCTGAGACAAACAGCTTTTAATTCCATGGCATGATATTCATCAGCCAAAGCTAGAATTTTGGCAACAGAATTTACAGATATATTCTTGCAGAGATGGGATTCACACAATAATTTCAATCTCTCCAAACAATATATATCTGCTGCTGCTAACAATTTAGCTATTAGTGTTTCAGACACTGGTGATACAGAAGTGGAGCTAGACCCAACACTCTCCACATCTTCCGAAAGAGTGTCTCTGTAAATAAAGTGCAACAAGGCCTGTTTGACACATAAACAAAGAAAAGCAATGATTATGACTGTCATAATACAACCAAAAAGAACAAGAATCGGATCTAAGCCGTTGGAGGAAAGCCAGGAAGAAAGATGTGAATGGTTTTACCTTAAAAACCCGAGGTTCTAGATCGGAGATAACTATCTCTTGCTTTTCTTCATCCACCCCATCAAAAAATTGAGATCGAAAAACAGGGGATCGAGCAGCCAATACCAACTTATGAGAATGAAATTTTTGCCCAGCCACATCAAATGTAATATCTGAGCCTTCCATATTTTCCAGCAGCATACCAAAATGTGCTCCTATATCAGACTCTGGCACCTGAATCGAGTGTAGTCTTGAACAATCTATCGCAGAAACAACTACTCCAACAGTACAATTTATTTTCAAGCAGTCATCCTTGAGGTAATCTGATGTTTCAAGTAAAGCTCGTCTGAAAAAGCGCTTGTATCCCCTAGATTAATGAGGACATGGGAGAAAGAATAGCAATTAAGTCCAGCCAGCCGAGACAGGGATGATAAGCAGACAATCCGCAGATTCTATTCGTTAACTATAGCCTATAGAGTAGGCCTTCCCAGATCAATGTTATAATCAAACATGTAAAGACCCAAAAACTGCATACACACACAGCCAAAGTTATGTGATAACAACATTCCCAGAAAACCTCCATTCCCACCATAGCAATAGCATTACAACCTTAAAAAAATAATTTATGTTTCAAATTGAAATCAAAAGCCGATAAAAAATGATTTTGATCATAAGTTCCAGCCAAAACCTCACAAAGCATCATTATCAAATGAAATGTGCACAGACAGGCGTGCGCTTAAACATGTTAATACAGATATAGTTCCCACAACCAAAATCTCTTCTTCCGATGGGAAAAAAAAAAAAAATTGTTGGGTTCCTCTTTCCCCAAAAGAAAGGTACAACGAGACCCTCCGGCATTTAAGACAATACTTTTTCAAAAATTTCCCAGAGGTGGCCACATTTCTTCAAGAGTATGGAGGAGTACATGACAATAACAAATTTAGACTGCAACTGCATTGTTATTTCCGCTAGTTTGACTTCTCAAGAATTAAAATTAAAACTGTAAGTTTTAGATTTTATATAGAGAACAATTTTATTTTAAAACTTTCATTAAATTTTATTTATTAATTCATTTTCAATCAATTGAAATTATTTCACTTTCTACCAATCGCTTTTCCGCAGCCTGAATTCATTCAATTCCAAACATTTCATCAAAAGAAATTAAATGATTAGAAGAAATTACCACATGCTACCACGATATTTGAGGGTATAAGGCCCACTCTCAAGGGACCGATCGAAATGGCTATGAACCTTATGCTTCCCTTTACCACTCTGATCCACAAGCGTAAGCTCAAACAAGGCCCTAACATCGGTGCCTTCGCTAGCCAACGCAATGAAAACGGAGACGTAAGTAGAATTATCCTCGGGGTTCTTACCATCGGGGTAAAAGTAAATGGCCCACTGGTAGCCGCCCACGGTGAAATTATCGCTGGCAATGTGCTTCCCAACGCCCATCCCTTTGGCTAAGCTGTATCCCTGTATCACGAACCGGTGCGACCCGTTCACCGTCTTCGTCACCGACCGTGAGCTGGTTGGAGAGAGCAGTGAACTCTGCTCACCCTTCGGCGTCGCCGCCGGCGATGTTGCTCTGTTAGTCATAGGTCTTTTTGCCGTTGAGGGTTTTGGATTAGATAGATTCGTCGAATTGAGAAAGAATTCCAGTGCAAGTTTCAAGAATTTTAGGTTTTTTTTTTTTTAATTTTCTTTGTATCTGGCTTTTTTAAAAATAAAAATAAATGCGAAGAAATAAAATTCAGATATCGGTGCATGCGCTATATATCCTCCTCGACTAATTGTCTTTATGACTAAAATTACAATTTTGACCAAACTTTTAAGGAAATATATATATATATATATA
>JBBYHK010476210.1:0-18854 GCA_038382065.1 Adansonia grandidieri | reverse complement strand
GTAACTCAGATTTAAATTCAAATTGTAATATTTAAATTTAATAAGATAATAAACTTATTTAATTATAAAAATTAATCGAATTCAGATAGCGAATAAATAAAAAATAATAGCATCTTATAAAATACGAAAATATATATATATTTATTAATTTAAATATTAAAATACATTTTCGAAGTGATAATTTAAATATTTTTTTAACTTTTTTTTATGTTACAGATCTATGTATGATTTGGATCAAATGATTCTTTTCCGTACACTATCAACACTATCAATTTCACTCGTAAAAAATAAAAATAAAAATAAAACCGGACGATAGATGAAATAATTGATAACTTTAAAGTGGGATTTGAAAAACAAATTCAGGTTAAGTGTCTAAAGAAAACATGTTGCATCATTGTCAAAGTTCAAACAAACAACTAATAATAATAATAATAATAATAATAATAATAATAATAAATAATAGTCACAAGAATTGTCGTCTTGAAAAACAAGTAGGTGGAAAATAATCAATAATCATGCAACAAAAAAGATAAAAAAAGTAATATTATTGCTGGGGCAAGTTTTGTGGGGTCTCTTTTCCAGACAGAAGTGCAATGTAGGAAGTAGATTGATTGAGACAGGGGGTTGGTCCACAATTCTCTTTCTCTTACAACCATTTAAATAATTAAATATTCCGTATTATTGAATCTGTTTTTTTTTTTTATATAAATTTGTGTGTTACGGATTAAATATTAAAATTTTTAGAGGATATTTTATATATGAATTATGAATATTTGTATTTGAATTTATTTTTAGTTTGATTTAGATAGTATCATGTAGCTTAATTCATTAACTAAATTTGTTTTATTTATGCCTAATAACATGTTTGGTATCAAAATTCAATATTTATTTATATATAAATATTTAATTTTATATTTTTATTTTTAAATAAAATATTTAATAAAATATTATTTTTTAAATTACATTGTAAATTCGGATAATAAAATAATAAATGAATTTAAATTTTATTAAATTAAATAAATTCAAATATTTTCACCACCAACAACGTTTTCATCATGCTCCAACCGTTACTACTTCTTTTCTTTTTTTTTTTTTTTGGTAATTTTGATGACTAAAGGAAGTTAAAAGTTGTTGAATTGTTAATAACCCAAATTGCCAAATATATATTTTATTTCTAGAAGAAGCAATTAAGTAGCAGGTGGCAAACATTTGTCTGCTTGTTGTGGGCAGCTCAGCCTCGTGATGGTGTTCATCAAAGTCTTCTAATTTCGGCTCTTTTGGTTCATTATTTGGCTCCTGAACTAATTCAAAAGCCAATTTTTCCATCATTCCACCCTACCCTTTTTTTCATTCTTATCCAATCTTTCTCAAGTATATCCCTTTCTCTTTTATCCCTTTTTTTCAATAATTCTTTTTCTTTCACTCATACACTTTGTATATATTAGCAATTTTTTTTTGTTATTTAATTGTACTTGGTAGTGCTATATAATATATATGTTTAGAATTCTAGAATTTGTAGTGCCGTTGATGAATTTGCTTTGAAGCTTTGTACGTTTTCGTACGTGAGAGGTTTAGTTTTGACTGTTGTTGGTTTGATGTTTTTCTTGACCCTTTAGGGACTCAGCTTACCATTTATGAAACGAAATCAAGCTCCAAAATTTAATTTAACATTTCTGGGTAACTCTTGGATTTCTTAAATTAGCTAAAGCTTTAGTCTTCTGATTATCTTCCTTGATTTTTGTCTCTAGTGTGAGTGCTTAGTTTAAAATTCATGATTTTGGGGGGTTCCAATATATGCTTTTCGCAGCTAAAAATTTAAAGTTGTTTTGTCATATGATATTTTGAGGCTCATATTTTATTTTTAATACCAATAAAAGACAATTTTTTTTGTGGTTTTTAATCCACTGGGAAAGATCTTTGGGGAAATATTTTATTACTAATTCATTTGTTTATTTCAATTTGCTTGTTATTTTGTATTCTATTTTCTATATAATAATGTAAATTTGATAGAAAAAGATTGTCTTATTTTTATCTGAATTTGCCTGATTCCTGCTGCCAGGGAGTCGATCATTTGGAAAAACAAAGAGGTCTCTGCATTTTTCAGGTTGTTAGCAAAGATCACTTGAGCTTTATAGTGGGCAGTCTACTTCATTTGGCTGTTTTAATTTGCTGGGATGTTACCCTTTTTCTGGTTTCCATCATATGTTTATTTTGATCTCTGATGGCATTTCAATGGCAATTGCTTTTCATCTTCTGAGTTAAATCGAGGTTTTTTTTTTTTTTTTTTGCTTGTGGTTGAACTGATATTCCGATATTCCGAAGAATGTTCTTTTTCTGTGTTTTAATGGGAGTTTTTAGATTGAATATTCACCTTGCCCCCCCCCTTTTAGATTGATGTTGTTCTATGTCTTCCTTTTATGATCGATGTTGTGCAAATTGAGTGACAAAGATGATGTTGGTCTGGGATTTTTATGTCTGGACATTTTGTCTCAGGAAGAGGGTTTTCGCCTTTCAAAGATTGCAAGAAATTATTAGAAGAAAAAGTTCAAGTTATATAGTGAGTAAGAGGCATGAGTCAACCTAAAATTAAGCGTCGTGTGGGTAAATATGAGTTGGGAAGGACTATTGGGGAAGGCACATTTGCTAAAGTGAAGTTTGCAAGAAATTCTGAGACCGGGGAACCTGTGGCAATTAAGATCCTTGATAAAGAGAAGGTTCTCAAGCACAAGATGGCTGAACAGGTTCCCTTTTGAACCCCCATTCTTTTCTTTTTGATTCGAGAAGGAACTTTATTGGTAGCATTTCTTTTTTTTTTTTTCTTGTAATAATGGTCAAAAACCTCCTTTAATGCTTCTATTTTCATATTTTGTCAAAAAACTATTATAACCACGTTTTTAAGAAAGGAAATTCTGTATTTCGGATATTGTTATTCAGATTTCTTCGTTGTCTTTTTTTGCTTGCTTTCGCAGATCAAGAGGGAAATAGCAACAATGAAGTTGATAAAGCATCCAAATGTTGTCCGCTTATACGAGGTTTCACTCTCTTATTTTTCTCCCTGGTTTCTTTGGAGTATGATTATGTTTTATGCTGTAAAAATCCATATTTCTCAATAATGGGGTTGGGAATTTGGAACCATTTTCCAGAATCTTAGATGCTGAAACAAAGCATCCCTACTTTATTTTTTTGTCTTTAGCATTAGCAGTAATATGGGTGGCATGATATTTCGATATTGAGATATCAGGTTCTTTCTCCAAGTTTGAACATTAAATGAAAATTTTGGCTTTTATTTGCTGGTGTCTTTATTAATTCTTAGAACAACAAACAAGTACCGGCATTTCAAAGACTTATTTTCCTTTGTAGCTTGCATGCGTTCATCTCTGAACTGTGTGCACAAGAATGCACCTAGTCTATATATGCTTGACATATGATTAAGATGAAAGAGCAGTTCTGTTAATTGGACTTGGCCGTAAGAGTTAAACATGGGTATGTGTCTGACCAAAGTACGTTCAGTTTCTTTTTAAGTTTTTCCATGTATTTGAAAGGTCCTTGGAAGGCCATTTCCCCATATCTATGTCCAAATCTGCTTCAGACACAAGTACTTTAAGAAAACTGAAGAGTCAGAGTAACATAGAAGAGTAACATGCAAACCATCTTTAATAACCAATCTCCTGCAATGCCTGTGTAGAACCAACCTAAGAACTTCTCGTTAATGATTGTTGGCTTACAGCAATTAAGTATCTGGAGAAAACTATCCTTGAGCATTATGACTCATGTATAATCAGAAAGATTGATAGAACTTTGGGTGTGTGTAACAACTTCTTTAAGATGATGCCTCCCGATGTTCCATGCCTCGTTGAAGAAAATCAGACAAACAGCAAGCTTTAAATTATTTTGTATGTTTTTATTCAGGTGATGGGAAGCAAGACAAAGATATTTATCGTTTTGGAGTTCGTTACTGGGGGAGAGCTCTTTGACAAAATTGTGAGTTGGTGAAATCTTGGACATTCCTTTTATTATTATTGTTATTGTTGTTGTTGTTGTTGTTATTATTATTATTATTTAAGCACAACCAATGATTTTGATATTGGGTAAATAATTAAAGCTCAGCCATTCCAATATAGGTTAGGAACTTGCTACTGCATATTATGTCAGATTCTCGTTTGTGCTCGTGGATCTCTTTATTCCTTGAGCAGGATAATATGTTTCTAATTTTGGTATTGCTTGTTTTAAGAGTAGCTAACTACTACCAGATGAAAGTTTCTTCCCATGCAGATTGCTTTACATCCCGTATTCTTTTAATCATTTCTTAATTCTGAAGGTGAACCATGGACGGATGAGAGAAGAAGAGGCACGAAGATATTTCCACCAGCTCATTAATGCCGTTGATTATTGCCACAGCAGGGGTGTCTACCATAGGGACCTGAAGGTATTTTAACTTGGCAACCTTTAAGGAACATTATGTTTATAGTCATATGTGTGTGCTCATGCATGCATGCTTGTTATGCTGTCAGGAAATGAAGTTCATTAATACTTTCACTTGATTTTCTTGCAGCCTGAAAATTTGCTGTTGGATGCTTACGGTAACCTCAAAGTTTCTGACTTTGGACTGAGTGCACTATCTAAGCAAGTCAGGGTAATTATGATTTCCTCTTTTTCCTTCTACACGATGGGTGATTATGTAACTTAGATATCTGAAAGCCCAAGCTTTCTTGAGTCTTTACCTTTTTCCTTTTAACTATGAAGTCATTCAAATTTAATCTATCCTGATTGTGTTGACGGGGCCTTATAAAGTAAAATTGTTGTGAAGTGGAAAGGCAAATGAATATCGGTGACAATTAGTGGAGTGGAAGCATCTTTATCAGTGCGTCTTTAAATGAAAAGAAAGAAAAGGATGAAGAATTATGGAATTATTAGCATATTATTTAGTGTCGAGTTCAGAGAGTTTAGAATTAAAGCTATTTTCTTTAGCAATTGATTGGAAATAATAAAATGACCTTAAGGCTATTGAGTTGTTGAAAGGACAGGTTGAATTGTCAAATAACATATATGATGGAAGTTTTAGTTTTAACCTCTTCGGAGAAAAAAAATAAGAAAGAGATTAAATTGTTTCTGGTACATCCGTAACAGAATCAAATCTTCTTTTTGTCATAGAAAATAGTGATTCTTTAGACATCACCATTTCAAGTTACTTGTCGCTGCTTAGCGTCTGAATATAAAAAAGGGCTTTGATATTTAGAAAATCTATACTACTGAATGAGAAAAGAGTGAATTGGGTACCATTGGTGAGATTATTTAGTTAAGGTCGAATTATTGAAGTGTGAGACAAAGGTTTTCCTCATTTTGTGCTTTGATCATTCTTGATGAGAAGGTAAATTTTCTTCATAGATCATTCTCTCTACATAACTATGCATAATTATAAACCCGTAATGTTGAACAAAAGTAATGAACTAAATAAATTTGAGCTTGGTGACCTTAAAGCTTGTGAATAAGGAAATGCATGCTTAGTTCAAAAGTATAGATATTTTGTTATCCATGTAAGTTTGATGTAACTGATTCCGTAAATGTCTAAGATGGGTTCCATTTCTATTTGTCTTTGATGGCTTTAGAACATTGAGAAATATTTCTAATCCAAAGATGAATTTATTATAGGATGATGGTCTCTTTCACACTACCTGTGGAACACCAAATTACGTCGCTCCTGAGGTGTGGACTATTGTTTAATCACACTAATTTTCTTCTAGTTTGTAACCCCTTAGAATACCCTTGTGTTATTAACAATTTTCTCTCTTCCTGTACAAAGGTCCTTAACGACAGAGGCTATGATGGGGCAACTGCAGACCTTTGGTCGTGTGGCGTGATACTCTTCGTGTTGCTTGCAGGTTACTTGCCTTTCGATGATTCTAATCTTATGAACCTGTATAAAAAGGTGAGCATTTCGTAATTGCATGTTACAGTTATCCGTTGTTATTCATTGCCCCCTTCACTCTCATTTTCCAAATGTGCAGATTTCAGCAGCTGAATTCACTTGTCCCCCTTGGCTATCTTTTAGTGCAATGAAATTGATAACTCGAATCTTGGATCCAAACCCGATGACTGTAAGTTATTCTACTTAAACTCTTGTACCTGGATATCTTTCTGGCTTCAATACTAAATTCTATGTGCACCGAATAGGAAGAGGGGCAAGAGATTCCTATACGTTGTAGTACAAAGGTGTCATATCCGCTCTTCCTATGGCAAGTGATAAAAGATTGTATGTTACCTTGCTAAGTAAAGCTTCTAAAACTAGATGAAAATAAAGCTCTGATCATGACCAAAAAAGAATGTCCTATCAAAAAATTTCATTGGTTAAATTCTTGTTGAATGTACAATAATTCTGTGAAGTAATATGTATTTTCCTGAAACACGGTTCCTTAGTGACATAATTATGAGGATTGTAATCTGTGATTTTATTCTTTCGTCTTTTTGCCCCGCCATCTGCAATATAATCTAACTCATTTTTCTTGTTAGTGGACATAGAGTGGGAGATGGAGTCCGAGAAATCTGCAAAATAGATATTAAAAAAATGTATAATTCTATCTGCTCTGTCTCTTTTTCCTCTTTTCCCTCTCTGAAATATACGCAATTGGCAGTCTGAATATAATTTCTGAGGAAAGATAACTTACACCCGAAATAAGAGTTCTCGTACTCCGCACTACGCCTCTGTATCTTTTTTCATGATCCATTATTCATCAAATCCATGAATGGATTTTACCATCTACACAGATCATCTATGCCAAATTTGAAGTTGATTAATGTATGGCAATGTCAACTACAAGCATATATAATAAAGGACTAGTTTCTTTATTAACAAACAACAAACAAATAACATAGCCTTTCCCAGCAGGTAGGTTCGGCTACAAGGTTCATATTATGCTGTTCTTTTATTTTGATAGTGTTGATTTGGTCTAAATATTGAAAGCTGCTAAGAGCTGTTAGTGTCAAATTGATCCTGCCTTTCGAATTTTCTCAATGATCGAGCAATTACTTTTAGCTCTTCTTCTCGGACATTGCCTGCACATTTTGTCGAGGCTAAACAGACGTTTCAACTATTTATAAGTGCTCCATTTTTGAAATCTCTGAGTAGCATGTTGGGCCCGCGCAGATGTAGTCATGCGTATTTATGTTGACCATTAATGTCAGGAAATTATTTGCTGTCAAACATTTTTCTCTTGCTTTTCTGATCATATTGACTTGTGTAACATTAATGTGTTACATATCTCTTTCTCGTGTTGCAGCGCATTACCATTCCCGAAATTTTGCAAGATGAATGGTTTAAAAAGGATTACAAACCTCCCCTGTTTGAAGAGAAAGATGATACAAATTTAGATGATGTAGAAGCTGTTTTCAAGGATTCTGAAGTAAGTTGACGAAGTTTTTCCCTAAGTTATGGAACAACGGACATCTGCATACTGGGCAAGTTCAGTAATAGTAGGTGCTTCTTTAACTTTTTATCTTAATAAATTTGAAATGTTGGTTATATAACAGGAGCACCATGTAACAGAAAAGAGAGAAGAACAACCAACAGCTATGAATGCTTTCGAGTTAATTTCTATGTCAAAAGGGTTAAACCTTGGGAATCTGTTTGATGCAGAACAGGTTTGTATCTTAAGAGGCTTTTCCTTTTCTGTACTTCACTTTTGTATATCAACTACCAAAGAGTTGTAGTCAATGTTAAATGGATTCGGGTGTGAGTGTTAGATACGGGAATGTTTCCGAGACTGATATTTCAATTTTCTTCTAAGTTTTTCCACATATTTGGAGAGTTCTTTGACGGTCATTCCCCCATACGGCCACACCCATGTCTGAATATGCGTCGGACATGGGTACTTCAAGAAAAATGAAGAATAGAAGCAGTATAGGTTGTAGTTATCTTTCCTTGGCATGACTTGATTATTATTAGAAGGAAATCTGCAGTATGTCCAATGCCAGATATATGAATATTATCAGATATTGATTGGCTGTTGAAACCGATGACTATCTGGCCTCCTTTTGCCCTTGAATTTACCTTTTTAATCGTGCTTTTTAAAAGTTTATAAAGTTGGTTATGAAAGAATGCAGTGTTTCTCATATTGCATCAAAAGGTCTTCAAGGTTTCGTAGGACGAATCTAAACTGGATTGGTTGTCAAAAGATCATTTGATTTAAAAGCCAACATATAGTGCCCCTTTGCTTGAGAAAGATAACTGATAGTATCTTCAAACTACTCGTTCAGAACTCAGAAGCTACTAAACAAAATTTTTGGTTGTTTATATTACTTGCGAATAATCGAAATTAGGTTTTTGGCATATTAAGAACATATCAGTAAATTGCGATAAAATTAGTTGATTAGCAGGCAGACTCTAGAAGGGGTTAACAGTGGCAAACTTTAAAAGTTTTACAATTATGAAAATTTAGCTTCATATTAAAAATTAACCATTGGTTGCTCTATTTTTCTGCAGGGATTTAAGAGAGAAACAAGGTTTACATCTAAATGTCCTGCTAACGAGATTATCCATAAGATCGAGGAAGCTGCAAAGCCGCTCGGGTTCGATGTCCACAAGAAAAACTACAAGGTGTGCAAATCTAACACTTGATAAAAATATGGTAATTATTCAAATCTGTATATAAAATTTATTTATTTCTTATTATTTTATGTAGATGAGACTCGAGAATTTGAAAGCAGGAAGGAAAGGAAATCTTAACGTTGCTACAGAGGTAAGTTACTGTTACTGCAACTGCAACATATTATTTAAATCTTGGCTTATATTTTTGTACTAATTGAACTTTTTTTTGTCACTCAGATATTTCAAGTGGCACCTTCCTTACATATGGTCGAGGTCCGAAAAGCAAAGGGGGACACATTGGAATTCAATAAGGTACCATTTAATTCTCTCTTTATACTTTCATTACATTTTCAAAATATATTATATTGTGGTTTTCCTATTTGGACAAACTTCTGACGAGAGTTATGTAATTGAAATGGAAACTATGTTGTTCCGACTTTCATTTTTCTTGAAATATGTGTGCCCGACGTCCATGTCCGATGCATATCTGGACATTGATATGGGGAAATGAACCTCTTAGGATGCTCTAAATGCATGGATAAACTTAGAAAAAAAAAAAAAAAGCGTCCACTCACCGTCAAATCCGAGTAACTTAGAATGAAAATCTTTTTGCCCGGCAAACAAAGTTGGTTAAATGTGGATGGAAAGTACCATATAGCTTTGCTTCCTGTTATAATTTGTTTACTGCATGATCAGATATTCTAATTATGGATGTAAATGATGCGTATTGCATCAAAAGCCACTCTGCAAGTCCTTAAATTGTCTCTATGATATTATATCAGTTTGAGTGCACTCGAGCAACGCAAACATCTTACATCTAAAAGTCTTTTGCCCAATCCGTGAGGTCAAGATTTCTCCTTTTATGATCAAAGGTTCCGATGTTAAATACATGTGCTCTAATCTGCTTGCTCATGCCAAGTATCCGAGTTTTAATGAATATGCAACCTGTAGACGAAAGGCTCTTAAAAGCCTGTCTGGTGGGCATTAAGTTGCAGTTGATTCTTTTTTGTATTCTAACTTCACTTGGTTCTTACTCGTTAATGAGATCATATTTTGCTGGTGAGGTTAATCATTCTTTTGTTTTTCATCTTTGCAGTTCTATAAAAACCTATCAACCTGTCTTGAAGATGTTGTCTGGACAACTGAGGAAGACATGAAAGAAGTAGAGTGAAAAAAAAACATATATGCCCCACCCATGTTTTTCTTTTACAACTGTAATGAAAATTTGGTCTTTTGTTTCTTGTTGTTTATGAATGTTCCTCACTGTGCTCTTATATCTTCATTCTTTTTGCCCCCTACCTTTTTGTTTTCAGGATTGTTTTTCTTCATCATTTTTTCTTTTTTTTTTTTAAAATCTGTAGGATTAAACAGCCATGGGTTCTTCCATTTGTTTTCCATGTTATTAGTGTTTGGAAAAGCGTGGATGATTCCCATGGAAGTTCAGTGGTTTGGTTTTACCCTTCTACAATTAAATGTCGATGATAATAGATGGTTCATGGTATTTGGAAGAGAAAAAAAAGTGGACCCTTGTGTTTTGATTTTATTTCTTATATTCTATTTTTAGTATATATTATGGGTACGTTTCATTCTATAAACATCGACAATGAATGGGGTAATTTATTCGACTTTTGAAAACTTTGCTGGGGGAGTTCGATGTCATATTGGATGTATGTTGGATTTAGAAGCGAAAATCAAGCCAAGCCAACTTCTAAGTCTGAAGAAACTCGAGTTTGAATTTCATTCAAAATTTAAGGTTTGAAGTTCGATTTGAATTTTATTTTTAAAGTTTGATTTTGAATAAAAAATTAAATTATTTGAGTTCGTTTGATTAGGTTTATTTTGAGTTCGATTCAAGATAAATATCGAGCTGATTGAACTCATTTGATTATGCTTGATTAGGCTTATTTATTTGATAAAAAATAAATACGATTTTCATGCTCGACTTCAAATCAATTATTTGTGTTAAAGTTCAAATTCAAATTGGACTTTTTGAATATTAGTAAAAATAAAAAATATAAGTACGGAATAAAAAGGCTCAATTACCTAACGAACTATTCTAATCAAATATTATAATACTCAAATTTTGAGTTAAGCATTAAAATATTTTAATTTTTTTGCTCAGTAATTTCAATAGCTCGAATTTGATTCAACAATAATCGAGTCGAATAGAGTAACTAACTTGAACAACCTAAATTATTATCCGTTTAGCTTTAAAAAAGTTTTGATTTCTGGACAATAAGTAATTAAGACCGTTGAATTTTTAACGTGAGATGGTATGTAAAACTAGTATAAATATGATTTCGATTAGATTTGTTCAAGAGCCGGGCTACCCGTTCAAGTCCGAAAACTTGCCCGATATTTAAGAGGGTTTAGACAAAAATATTATGCCTAAAAATGGGCTTAGACAAAAAAATTAGACTCGATTAAAAAATAGGCCAAGCTTTGAGTTCAACTTTCAAAGCCCGAGCCCGGCCCGACCTGGACCCTTTTATCATTACATTATATATATTTATTTTATATTTTATATATTATATAATCTTTGTCATATAAACAATACATATGTAATATATTATAGTATAAACTTTAAAAATTAAGTTAAATTATTTATATTTATAAACTTAACAAAAAAATTATTAAATTAACAAAGTTTAAATTTTTAAAAATATATTTTTTTAAAAAAAATAAATTGTAAAAGAATATAATATAGGCGGACTTAAACGGGCTTGGACTATTTATTTACAAATATGGGCTGGCTTGGTTAAAATTTGAGGCCCATATTTTGAGCTAGGCCGAGCTTGGACAAGTATATTTAATGTTAATACTATACTCAAATCTAACCCGAATCCGGCCTGATCCAACCTATAAGCATATTTAATTTCGATAATATAAACGATTTTTTTTAATTAAAAGAGATGCAAATTGTATTTGGTAACAGCAAAAGCACATGATAAATTCTGAATTACTTTTGTTTTTTGTTAAAAGAACTAAAAAATATATATAATACTACGAGTTCTTATTACTTTGACAATTTTTTTTTCCTTAGAAACTATGTTTTGGACAATTTTTGTTAGAAGACGTAAATACTAAATATCACAACAATTACATACCTTGTTTTTAGTCAATAACTTGAGTTATTGTGAAAGATAATAAAAAAGAAAATAATCTTCTTTCATATTATTTTTCTTTTCCTTGATTGCGCTGATACAACGTAATTTTCTATTATTTTAAATATCATCGTTTGCCAATTGAATCTTAGATATGATTTTTATTTTAAATTTGAATTAAATAAAATAATATTTTTATTTAAATTTAATTATAATATTTTTTTAATAATATAAAAATATAAAAATATTAATATAAAATTAATATTTGATAATATAATAACAGTGAAAAAAATTTCAAACTTATCCCTACTTAAGGCTAAGGAAAAAAATTCAATTTTTTGAATAAAACTCGACCTGACCTATGGAAGGATTGCATTATTAAAATTATGTAAAATTTATTTTAACCTAAAAGATCACGATACGAGAATAATAAAAGAGTTAAAATTAAATTTAAATTTTAAATTTATTAAATATTATTTTTTTTATAAATTATTATAAAACTATTTGAGCTTTTTTTGTTTTTTTAAAAAAAGAAGCATTTGCCTTTATTTTTCATTTTATTTTCACCTTTTACTGTAAAGCCCGTGATCAGACCTGGAGCTATGACTCCGATTTCATCAACTTCAAAACCGAAAGGGAGAGCCATTTGGAACACATGCAGACATAACAAACAAGACATTTGGAACCCATGCAAGCGTAACAACAAATAAATAAATAAATCACTATTTAAATTATTGTTTTAAAACAATATTTTTGTTATTTTACAATACCAAATTACCAAATGTCATCCTAAACACTCATACACTCACAAGTCACTAATAAAATTACAAATTATAAATAAAATCATAAAGTATAGGTTAATTTTATTTTATAAAAGAGGAAAAGAATAAAGAAAGGGGGTAAAAAAACTGAAGCATCAAAATTTCAAAAATATGCAAACAATTTCTAGCAATATTAAAAGCACATTGAATTTACCCTCTAAACAAACCGATCCAGAAGCTTCTTCGTTATCACTTTCTTCTTCAATGGGGTGATCGAAGTTTGCGGGCACGATGGTGTCAGGGGCAGAATCATCGCTCCCGAAATCAAGGCTGTTGGGGGCCGGGGCATCGTCTGATGGCTCTTGTAGGCTCTTGGGTAACCCTTGCCCATGGCTCACTTTGATCTTGAAACGCTGACCGTTGTTGCATTGCTCGCCGTCGTAATCGCTGGAGAAGAAATAGTTCATCCCTTCCTTCACTAGAGGGACCGCTACCGAGACTGGATGAGGCGCCGTGGATGACGGATCCGCCGCCGACCATTCGATTGTGTCGTTTTGAAGACCATCATCGTAATCACAGAGCTTGTATGTGGTGAAATTGTATGTTTGGGTTACAGAATGGTTATTATCCGTATTGAAGACTGCGTTAATGAAATAAAAACAAAGATGTTAGAAACAACTCTTACAACAAATTAAAAATCAAATGATGCACCATGAATTCAAAGTACACTCGTCGTAGTGGTTTAAAAATTTTATTTATTTTTAGTCCAGATTAAGTTAATTAAAAATTTTATATTATTATTTAAAATAAAATTAAAAATTAATTTTATATTAATATTAATATTTTAATTAAATTTAAATAAAAAAATATTTTTTAAAATTTTTAAAATGATAATTCGAGTCTGATTACAGCTATACTCTGACAAGTTTTGACATAACATAAAACATCTTCAATTTGTCTAAACATACTCTCTAACATAGTTAGATTTTATATTATTTAAACTCAAAAAACATCTTCAATTTGTCTAAACATACTCTCTAACATAGTTAGATTCTATATTATTTAGACTCAAATAAATGTCAAATATACATATATATTTAATATTTTTAAAAAAATTATATATTTTAATGTCAAATAAATTTTAAAAAGAAAATAGATTATAAAACAACAGAGAATTGTCAGAATATTCGTCAAAACAATCATCTTTCTGCCAGCTTGGAAAAAGAGTGTTTAATTGTGATGATGCATTTTATCTTCCAAGTCTCAAGAATCTAATGCACTTAACTTTAAGTATGTCAGTCAGCGAAGGGAAAATTCTTACAATAGAATTTGCACATGGGTGACTTCTTGCAACACAATCTATCTATATATATATATACATATATATATATATTTATCATTTTAATTTATACTTCCAATTATTGAATTCTATAAGCCATGGGAGATTGGGAGGGAAACACCTATCGAGATAAACTCAAAAAACTAATGTTTGAGATTTAATATAAGGCAGAGGTGTTCTATTTTTTGAAAGTTAGTTTTGTTATTTAAAATAATATTAAAATTTTTTATATTAATATTTAAAATTAAATTTAAACAAAAAATATTTTTTATTATTTAAATAAAAATTTAGACTAAATTGATTCAAATATGAAAATATATGCCCAAATCAAGCCCACCTGAATATAAGGCTGAACCTATAAACAAAATCCATGCATTTTTAGGGTTATATTAGCAATCTATATTATTATGATTTGAGATGAAAGTTCGATACGTGTGCATCTAATATGTTTAATATTTTTAAAAAAAATTTATATATTTGAAAGATTATATTTTATATTTATATTTATATTTAAATATCTAAATATAAATAGATATGAATAATTAAAAAATAAAAAATTTAAATTATATAATTAATAATTAGAACCGACTTTCTTCTTTTTTTTTTTTTTTTAATTCTTCCTCTTTTCGGAATAAGCTTTTATTTTTACTCAAATCTATGCATATGTGAGTGGGTACTTAAAATTAATTATTGATTACTTTTTGTATTTCTAAATTAATTAAAGGGTGAATTAGGCTGCAAAAGAACCGAAGAACAAAAGAAAAAGACATCAAAGGCAATCTAAAGCTGTGAGATCAGGAATGAGTGGAGCAAATTTAAGCAAAAGTTAAAAGGGTAGACATCAATTCGAGAAGGAAATAAGGGATCAACAATATTTGGATGAACTGGTCCATAAAGGAATTCAGAAGTTGCAGATAAATTAAAAAAAGAAAATCAGATGTTCTTGGTAGTTCATAGTTGTTAGAATACTGCGAAAACAGATCAGGCGAATTGAGCTTTTGTCAACTGAAAATCTCCCAACTTTTAAGCTTTTTGAAACATTTCCTTGCTTGGGTTAACATGATTTTGATCTGTTAATGGATAATTTACCATAAATCCATAGATTTTTATTATGATTCAAAGAGGAAACTATACCAAAGATTCAGTAACCAAAATGGAGAGAGCAGCAGGTATGCATATATAAAAAGGACTTACTGAGGAAATCTCCCAAGCTGAAGTTCTTGGAATCAGCCCATTTCTGGTAGTTGACATCGGGCTTTTCAAGGGAGTCAAACCAGCCAAGGGTGTCACCCACTGTGTAGTTCTTGTAAGCAGTTACAGATCCTGAAATCGAGATCAGTAGCAGAAGACAAGAAATGGTTAAAAATTGCAGAACTGATCCACTGTGCCCTGATATTCGTTCCATCATTCTTGGTTTTTGTGATGTTTTGTGGACTATAGAGAACTCTGGGACTTTACCTCTTATTTAGAGCTCAAAAGCTACGGAATGGCCGGTTTGTGATTTATGTTAAACCTGTTTGAGGCTGGAGTCGCAGTCCAAAACTTCTATTTTCTTAAGTTTAATTGTATTTTGTAACTTTATTTTATTAGTAATTATATTATTAACATATTATTTTTATATTAATATTTATATAATTTTTATAATAAATTTTAAATAAAATTATTATTTTTATCATTAAATAATAATATAAATTATATTTAAATTTAAAAATTTTATTTAAAACCCGGCTTATACAAATGGCGCTGATTATTCTATCCATACATAAGTAATTTACAGGTAGTCTTGCCTTTTGCATGGAATTACTAGAATGATCTTATCCTTTTCTGATGGTCCCAGAGCCATTAAATTATCAACTTCTACCCTTCTTTTTTTTTTTTTTTTTGGCTTTAACAGGTGAGTAAATGATAAGAAAGGAATAATAACAAACCTTTTAACCTTTTTAATATTTTTATATATTTAAAAATTATATTTTTATATTTAAAAAAATCCGAATATAATATGCAATGACTTTTGCAATTTAACCGACTAATAATATATCTGTATTTGGTACAACATATAATGATGGAAGATCAACTCTCATTTCAACCCAGTAGTAATTTGATAGGACATTTGTACAAGTATAATGCTGGCAGCTTAACAGCTTAGTTAATCAAATTTCAAGATGGATCCAATAGTCAAGGTTTTAAGCCAAAAGTAATTAAGTGTTTTGACTTACGGTTACTGGCTTGTGTTTTTCCAGTGAAATACGGTTGGACTAATAACTCCATGAATATATATATATATATATATATATCAGAAAATGGTTGCTTTCAATACTGATACTAAATTTACTAATTATAGGGATAAGTTGCTTAGAAGAACACAAATATATTGAAGAATAACACTTGTAGTTCATTTAAAATTAATTCCGGTTTCTAAATCCAGAAGCATGAAAGAGATCAAGATTTTAAGGGGTTTTTTCTACTTTAATCATTCTCGCATAAATAACAGATTATACCAAAAAAAAAAGAGCCATTTTAAATGCTTTCATGAAGGTTACTTTCAAGTTTCTAGTTTCGTCCTTGGAAATGGGAATGGGATGGAGACTTTTATAAATTCTATTACCTGAACATATGAACAATGAGAGGGGTAGGTATACCGTCGTTAGATTAGATTAAATTAAATTAAACTCAAATTTTTTATTTTTTATTAAAATTGAGATTTGTTTAAAAATTATTTTATTATTTAAAAATATTAATATTAAAAAATATATTTTATAATTAAATTTAAATAAAAATATTAATAAATAATAATTTAAATTGAATTAATCTAAATTTTAAAAATTTTTTCCAAGCCTAAACGCATAACTCAGCCCTTAATCTATCTGCCATAGGAACTCTTACTCTATTCTTTTATCCGGTGGACAAAGATTGTGACAAATTTACACCCTTGATTCAATTAATTCTGTAGCCACATTGTTTTCATCAAATTAAACTGAATAATTAGTGTTTTTTTATCCATTATCCATTCACTTTTCTTTTATAAAAGTAATTGTAATTTGAAAAATTAAAAAATATATATGGATATTAGAATTAAAATTTTAAAATTTTTTTAATAAATTAGATAGGAGGAGGGAATGTTTGAAATCAAATTTATTATTTAAAATTTGTTTATTCTTTAATGGTGTATTTGGTTCTTTAGAATAGAATATAGTAGAAAAGTAATAGCTATTCAATGAAAATGAAATAACTATATAATAGATATTATGTAATTTGACGGATTAAATGGAATAGATAAATAATAACATTATATTGTTTGGTTGGATAAAATGATGTTAAAGAATATATCAAAAATATATATAAAATAACATTAACACCCTTGAATTGAATAAATGATATTTTATTTACGTTATTCTTAATATATATGACTAAAACTTAAATAAATGATAATTAGTAATAAATTATAAAATTAAAACAATAAATTATTTTTAAAAATATTTGAATAAAAATGAAACATCTAAAAATATTTTAATAATGTAAACTTAAAAATTATATTTAAAATTATATTAAAAATAATATTTCAAATAAATAAATTTACAAAATAATATTATAAATATATTTTACATATCATATTTAATATTAAAGATTAATATTTAAATAAAAATATTATATTTATATAATTTTTTATATTTTTCAAAATTTATAAATAAAATATTAAAAATATATTAAAATATATTTAATATTTGTTCCACCAATGAATAACAAAATTCTCTTTCCTCACTTTTTTTTTTAATTTCGTTTCTCTTGCTCTACCCGCCCTCTCGTCACTCTCTCTCCCCATTTCCAATGCCATTCAACAAAAACCTAAGAAAACCCAATTTTCAGAATCCGACAACTTCATCGCTATTGCCACCATCGACCGCCGGTCACAAACCTAAAATGAAGCAAAAAATACATGATAGCTTCTCCTTGATCTCCTCTTTCATATTTTCCACTTAATTTTTCCTAAAGCCCTTCCAAAAAGTCTAGATCTACAAATTAATTAGAAACCTTCCACCCTTTGTTCCATCGCCCTACGCAGCTTCAAAGGCTGCCGCCTTCTGATATGGCATTCTCCTTCGTTTCGTCTCCTCCTTCCTAAATTTGAAACCCTAAAACCTTCCTAACTCGAAGCCCTATTTTCTCTCTTTGAAACCTTACTCTCTCCCCTAATTTTTTTTCTTTTTGTTTGTTGGTTCCTCAAAAATGAGGCTGTGGTTAAATAAAATATTTTTTTTGGTATTTTTCCTTTTAGTTTTGCTAGATGGGTATATTGAGAATAATATCTTGGGTGGCTATTCCATGAAGCACTGAATAGCCATTCACCCACCGAATGGCTATTCAGTGCTTGATGAATTGGCTTGTAATGACTATTTATTACCTGAAAAACATTACAGGCAACCAAACTATTGAATAGAGAAGGGGACTCGAATTAGGCATGAAGGGCTATGCCATTCATACGAACCAAACGGGCTGTACGTGTGAATGGCTAGAATTTAATATTGAATGGCTGTAAGTTGAAGCTAGAATTTAATATTTACATACAATGATTTTTCTTTACTTTTAGAGGTTAACTTAAAAAGGAAGAAATTTCAAAGATATTTAGAGCTAGATGTTACTCTAAAGCAAAACGAGGCATCCCAAGTAACCAAGTTTAACGTCTAAATTGGCCGACAATGAAGATAAGGAAAAAGATACTATATAAAGGCTTCATACAGACTTTCAAGTGCACAAGTCTTACATGGTAGTTCAGGAGTCATCTAAAAGGAATTCATGAAGGACAGAAACAACAACCCATTGATTGGATTTGGCAAGTAGAGACGTGTTAGGTTATTTGTTGATAGGCTGAAGGATAAGGTTAGGGTTGGCACACCACTAGAAATTATGGCAAATGAAAGAATAATCGAACCACCACGAGACAAGAGATGACTGACTATATTCACCTATATATGTAATTCATCACGACATAATTACTTCTTTATCTTAATAATTCATAATTTTTCCTGTAAAAGTTGGTTGGGATTTAATGTCCCTATTAATATATACATACA
>JBBYHK010476181.1:0-18863 GCA_038382065.1 Adansonia grandidieri | reverse complement strand
TTGTATAGCAAACAAAAACTAATTCACTACCCATCCATGTGGAGTAAAAAAAAAGGCATATGATACATCTTAGAAAACTAATTCGATAAGGTTTATCCTAAAAATGCTAAAAATTGACCAAAAATTCACTATGGATGAAAACATAAATGCAAATTGTGATGGTCGCAAGTCCAGCAATAGCTAAATTAGGGGAATAAATATTTCTAATTTCATGAGCACATTTGGCATCCCTATGCCTAACTTTCAGAGTCAATTTTTTAAGCATTTGAATACCCATATACAAGGGTCTAAAGTGCGGTAAAGTGCGGTGAGATGAAATGTCAAAGACTTAGACTAAAAAAGGGTTAACATGGGCTACAAATCTAGAGATCAACATTTAATTGTCACCTCTTTACTTAGTCTAAACATTTTCTCCTAATACCAAAGGCATTTAAAGACCTTTAAAACTATTAACTTTGAATTGATCTTAGTTTTGATATAACGAAAACTTAAGCTTAACTAGCTTGTCTTTAAATATTTTCAACTTACTATTTTTCCTTGAATAAATTTGAAAATATTTGGACTACTAAAATGTGTTTAATTCCTCGTTTTATCAAAAATATGTGTTCTTAATGCATTCTTGTGTATAAAACATTTTGTAGATAAGTTAAAATCATTTTAAAGCAAATGAAAACACTTTTATAAGATATTTCAAAGTTTGTATTGATACCTTTGATGTATGTATTAATATTAGACCTTGGCGGTAGCTAAAGTTTTATGAAAACCCAAAACATATCGGCACACAGCTTGAAGTATTGATACTTTATGAGATGTATCGATACAATTCTTTAATGTATCGATACCCTATCCCTTAACGATCATATTTCAAGGGTTTTAAAGACAATATATTGTTTCACCTGGTAAATATATTGATATCTAAGCAAGAGAAGAATGGGAAGGCTCATTTATGAAGCATCCAATAGCTCCAAACATTTTCAATAAAATTCCAACTGCCATAAACTACATCTAAGCTATAAATAGGCCTTTCCAACACTTCCATTAGCAATAATCATCAAGAGAGAAAGATTAGAGCCAAATCCTTTATCTCTCTAAGTTTTCAAGTTGTTCATTTTTGCATAGTATTAATTATTCCTATCTTCATTGTATTATTTATCTTTTATATCTTTGTATAATCATTCTTCTTAGAGCCAAAACTTTGTAAACACTAACCTTCCAAATTCATCTTTATTTAACAAAAAAAATCTTAATAAAAAAAAGAAAGATTTATACTTAGCCTTTAAAAATAGTAAGGGTTCTATCTTATCCAGAAAAGATAAAAGGTGAATGGTTGCTACCTTAACCTTGAAAGATAGATTTGTAAAGGTTATACCTTAGCCTTAAAAAGTATTAATTCAAGATAATGACTTAGGAAATTTCTCAGCAAATGGGCAAGAAGGGGACATAAGCATTGAGGCCAAATCTTTATAAATCAATTGTGTTTACTTCTCTTTCCTTACACTTTTACTTGTTTATATTATTCATTATCTTGCCCTTTCAAGTTCTTTATTTGAATTTCTCAATTTTCATATTTAAATTTTTAATTTGCAAATATAATTGAGAAATCAATTCACCTTCTCTTGATTTTATTCCCCATAAAGTCTAACAATAACTCTAAAATGATGAGTTAATGAACCAAACTTGAGCCTAATCACTTGACCCTCAAACTCTGTATGATTCATGCAATCATATAACTATCAAACTGAGAATTCTAAGAGAGCCATAGAGCATCCAATTGTTTCCTATGGCCTTGCTTCTTCCTCCATCGATAGCACTTCCTAGCAATAGAAGAGGTATTTGAATGCCTATTGTCGACGTTCCACGTGCTAGACCTTTATGAACTTTGGACGATTCGAAGGGCCAAAACACGCTCGACCTAAAAAATATTTTGATGTTTGACATGAAAGAGTAAAAGACCGTAAGACAAATCACTCATCCGACTAGTCTTGAATGGCCACCACAAAATGGCCGTAAACTTGGAGTTGCCAGCGATCATTTTAAGTTAGGCATGACCGAATACCTATTGAAAATAATACCAGAGATTCATTGTTTTGGGTTTGGGAGTTGCATACGTGTAGAGAAGGATTAGCACCCTATGATGCTTGAAAATCAGCACTGTCTAACTATATCTTACTTAAATCTCAGTTTCCTCAATTCTATTTTTATCATTATTTAAATATAATTCCCTCTAATGCATGAAATTTTGTAAAGGTACGAGTCCAAGTTTTAATGAAAATTTTATCACGTATGTGCCTTAAAGAGGTGAGAAACATAAGGGTTTTTACTGAAAATGATCTCCGGATGGGTTTAACAAATCAAATATTTCATGTTTGGCATTAAAGAGATACCGACACGAGATATCAGTTTATGATTTTGAAAATGATTTTTAAAGCATGAATGCTCGAGGTCCCAGCCAAGGCTTGAAGTTTCTACCTGCTTTAAAGCAGTAACTTTAAGCTCAGTTCATTCCCTCTTTTTGCTATTGTTTAGCAAGAAAAGGGTGAAAGAAAAAAGCTTTCTGGTAATATGGCTGCTAATGGCGTGTTTTTAGGATGAAAATGTGTGAAAGGTGGAGTTTTTTAAGGTGTTCTGATGGTGGTTTTAGGGAGCTACGGGAATGGAAGTTGGTTATAGGTGAGAGGCAATGAAACAGTGTTTTGGTGAGCTTTTGGAGCTAGAGTTGCTGGAGGATTTATGGGGATGGGTGAAGAGTTTTTTGGGATTACTGGATAGCATTTTTTTATAGCTGAGAAAGTTTTTTTTTTCTGAGATAGTTGATTCATTTTTTCTTGGTTCAGCCCCTTCTTTTAGAGGACAATGCAAAGGGCATTTTTGGTTTTTTTCTGCACCAGGGCATATCTCCAACTGCCATGTCCAGTTGACTCATTTCTTATTGTTTCTGCAAAGCTGAGCAAGCAAGCAGAAAGGTTGTGAAAGCCTGCAAGCTGGAGATATGCCTGCCATCCTCTTGCACCCATATTTTTATGAAAGTGACCTTTGTCATTAATTGTTTGGACTCCAAAAATTTGTTAGAATCCTTTAATGAACCCATAGTTGAAGTTCACAATGTTATATGATAGTTCCTTCGTGTAAAAACATGTTTAAATCGAGTTTTCAGAGGCTGAAAAATAGCTCAAACTAGGCAAAAATGTCTTAGTTTATCGATACAGAACATGTTGTATCGATACACAAGGTATATTTTACTCCTCAGTATTGATACAATGAGTTGTGTATCGATACTAAGAGCAAAAAAAATGTTTCCAGTCTTGAGACTTAGAGGCCAGTATTTATACTCCATGGATTTGTACTAATACTCATGCTTGTATATCGATACATTTTGCCAAAAATCATAACTTTAGCTACTGCCAAGGTTTCTATAGATACAAGGATGCCAAGTATCAATACCACATCTTGGGTATTGGCACTAAACCCTCTTGTATTGATACTACACATGAAAATTCAAAATTTTAGTAACGTAAAAGCCTCGTGATAGTTTTTAAGCACTCGTATGGCTCACACATACCTTAGGTTCCTTGAGTTGTCTTATCTGAGTCACAAAGAGAGGAAAATAGGCTCGCGTACTCACCTGAACCAATGACACCCTAGATATGCCCTTCGATGCCTCATTTTTTCATTTTTCTTTAAAATGATCCATAGGCATTTTAAAATTTCCTAAAAAACTTTTTCATCGGGTGATGTATCCAACTTTTTGCAGACTGGGTAGGTAATTACCACCAACTTATGTAGGCTTTGAGATAAGAAAGCATCTTGCTCTTTGAGTATTGAGGTATGTAGTCGCCACTAACTTGTATGGGCTTTAATAAACATCCTGCTCTTTGAGGACTGAGGTAGGTAATTGCCACCAACTTGTGTAGGCTTTCAAATAGGGAAGCATCCTGCTTTTTGAGGACTAAGGTAGATAAATGCCACCAACTGATGTAGGCTTTGAGATAGGGAAGCATCCTACTCTTTGAGGACTGAGGTATGTAATTGCCACCAACTTTTGTGAGCTTTGATAAGTGTCTTGCTCTTTGAGGACTAATGTAGGTAATTGCCACCAACTTGTGTGGGCTTTAAGATAGGGAAGCATCTTGCTCTTTGAGGACTGAGGTATGTAGTTGCCACCAACTTGTGTAGGCTTTGATAAGCATCCTGCTTTTTGAGGACTGAGGTAGGTAATTGCCACCAACTTGTGTAGGCTTTGATTTTTTTTTGAAATCGAAACAAATGGTACCTTAGGTTCCCTATAAATTTGACTTCTGCGTACGAGAGCTGTTACCTATAAGATGTTAAATGGTACATATTGCATTGAGGTGCAAATGCCTTCCTAATTGATACAAAGGTGATGACTTTAAAGGCCTAATCCAATAGCTGGTTTTGGGCTTTCTTCCGCTTTAGTAAAGGTGGCCTTTTGTCCAAGGATTATCAATCTTGCTCTAGATTTTTAGAGGCTTTAAATGTTAAGATTGTCCCCTCTTCAGAGGTACAGAAGGTTCATGACCACTTACTGAAAGAAGGTTTTGAGTATATTTTCTAGATGTGGGATCCCAGAGCAAGACCGATTGCAGCCCCAAGAGTTCATTCTTAGTATTTAAACAGGAAACAAGGTCCCTGCAAAGTTTTATCTTTCAAAGTAATACTAAGAAATCCTATTATCAGTTTTGTTTATTTATCAAGCATTATCAATTAAATGATAAACATGATGCAACATAAAATGCAGTGCTATGACAATACTCTATGAGAAATCAAGTAATATTTTTTATTCAAAGAAAGAGGGAACAATTTGTAACAAACGTATAAGATTATGGTTTGAAATACAAAAGAGATATGAGAAGTCTTCCTGGTCAACTGGCTCTGATGCTAATGATATGAATTCTTCACTGAGTGCTTTTGGAAACTTCTTTAGAGCAATTGATTCTTTTGGTACTGGTGACTCATAAGAAGATCCCTTATATTATCCCATGCTGGGATGGAGGCTTTAAAGTTAGGCGGTTCCCATTTTTCGAGTGCAAGTGTGGATGAGGTTTTGGTAGGTTAGTCAACATAGAACAGATGGGTTAGGTTATGACTTGGTGTCTTGGTTAGAGTTATGAATATGGGGAAGATTGGTTTTATTTGAATGAGGAGGTCTAATCACTTAAGCTGCCCTCTCGAGTTTTCCAACTTAAGCTAGTTTTCTTTTTTTTCTTTTTTCTTTTTATTATTACTTTTTTTGTTTTTTTTATTTTTTTTGGATTTTTCTTTTTTTTTTTTTGAGTGGTAGGTGAGGGACTAATAGGATGCCCATTCGAGTTTTCATCTTAAAGTCTTTTTAGGCATAGTACTTCTTAACAAAATCAAAATTCATAGGGTTGGGCAGGTTGTTACCATCCATCCTGGTCAAGATTAGAGCTCCTCCAGAAAATATGCGTTTCACCACGTATGGCCCTTCCTAATTTGGGGTCCATTTTCCAAGAGCATTTTTATGGATTGAGAGAATTTGTCTGAGCACCAAGTCACCTTCTCAAAACTGATGAGGATGGATTTTTTTGTCATGGGCTCTTATCATGCACTTTTAATATATTTGCCAATGATAGATGGCTTTAATCTTTTTCTTTTCAATGAGATTGAGCTACTCATATCAATTTTTAACCCATTCAGCCTCATCAAGTTGTGACTCCATTAAAACTCTGAGGGAAGGGATTTCAACCTTGATAGGTAAAACAACCTCTATGCCATAGACCAAGGAAAACAGAGTAGCACCTGTAGAAGTTCATACTGCTGTGCGACAAGCATGTAAAGCAAAAGGCAACTTTTTATGCCAATCTTTGTATGCCTCAGCCATCTTTTCAACTATCTTCCTGATATTTTTGTTGGTTGCTTCAACTGCCCCGTTCATCTTCGGATGATATGGGATGGAGTTTCGATGCTAAATCTTGAACTGAGAGCAGACTGCTTGCATCATCTTGTTTTTCAGGTTGCATGCATTATCAGTAATGATTTGTTCGGGAAGACCATATCTATAGATGATGTCCCATTTCCTAAATTTGCACATGATAGATCTGGTGACATTGGCATAAGAAGCTACCTCTACTTGTTTGGTGAAGTAATCAATCATGACCAAAATAAAGTGATGCCCATTAGAAGCCTTAGGGGTAATTGGTCCAATCATGTTCATGCCCCACATAGAAAATGGCCTTGGAGCTATCATAACATGCAGGGCTATTAGTGGGACATGGATTTTGTTAGCGTAGATTTGGCATTTATGACACTTTCGAACATAGTTAATGCAATCCTTTTCGAGGGTCAACCAATAATAACCTGATCGCATGACTTGTTTTGCCATTCAGTGTCTATCACCATGCATACCATAAATCCCTTCATGAACTTCTTCAAGTATTCTTTTGGCTTCAGAGGCATCAACGCATCGGAATAACACCTGATCCCTGCCTTTCTTGTAGAAAATCTCCCCATCCAAAGTGAAGTTCATAGCTAATTGTGTAATGGTCCTCTTATCAGTTTTGGTAGCGCCTTCCGGGTACTATTGATCCTTGATGTATTGAAAGATGTCATGATACCATGGCAAACCATACTTCTCTTTTTCAACATTCTTGTAATATGCCAGGGTTGAATATATACTCATTTGGATAAGAGCAATGTCCAATTCTCGATTGGCTTTAAACATGGAAGATAAAGTGGCCAAAGCATCAGCAATTTGATTCTCTTCTCAAGGTAGATGATGAAAACTAATATCATCAAACTTTTTCTTGAGCTCCAATATCACATTCCCATAGTGGATCAGTTTAGCATCACGTGTTTGCCATTCTCCCTTCAGTTGGTAAATAATAAGGGCTGAATCTCTAAACACTTGCAATATTCGAATGCCCCTTTCATGGCTACCTAAAGTCCCAAAATGCAAGCCTCATATTCGGCTATGTTGTTGGTGCAGTCAAAGTTTAATTTGGCTGTGAAAGGGTAATGGTTTCCTTTTAGCGAGATGAGAATTGCCCTAACTCCATGCCCCAGTGCATTTGAAGCTCTATCGAAATGCATTCTCCATGATGACCCACACTTGACCATGTTCTAGGCCTCAAATTTGCACATCAAGTCCTAGTTAGGGAACTCAAAGTTTAAAGGCTGATAGTCATTTCTAGCTCAACTTGCCAAAAAGTCTACCATTGCACTGCCTTTAATGGCTTTCTGGTTCACATACACAATGTCGTACTCAGAAAGCATAACCTGCCATTTGGCTCACCTCTCGGACAAAGGTGATGGCTTCACACAAATACTTGATGGGATAACCATGTAGTGTGGTATAGCATGTATTGCCTTATCCTTCGAGTTGTCCAAGTTAAAGCATAGCATAACTTCTCTATGAATGAATAATTATTTTCATACTCTGTAAACTTCTTGCTCAAGTAGTAGATAGCTTGTTCCTTTTTTCCTGATTTATCATGTTGTCCTAATACATAGTCGATTGACTTGTCTAGGATTGATGGATACAAAATTAATGGTTGTCCAGGCATTGGTGGCACAAGTACTGGGGGGTTCCAAAGGTAATGTTTGACCTTATCGAAAGCTTCTTGGCATTTTTGGTTCCATTCTCCAGGATTTTATTGTTTTAGTAGCCGAAAGAACGGATCGCATTTGTCGGTCAACTGAGATATGAATCAGGCTATGTAGAACAGTCTTCCCAAGAAACTCCCCACTTCCTTTTGAGTTGGAGGTGATGGTAGGTTTTGGATAGCCTTAACCTTGTCAAGATCCACCTTTATTCCTTTCTCATTCATAAGGAACCCCAATAATTTATCGGAGGTGACGCCAAATGTGCATTTAGCAGGATTTAGCTTAAGCTGATATTTTTAAAGCCTTTTGAAGAGCTTTCGTAGGTCAACAACGTGCTCACTCTCTTTAATTGACTTAGTGATCATATCATCAACATAAACCTCAATTTCCTTATGCATAAAGTCATGGAACAATGTTACCATAGCCTTTTGGTAAGTTGCCCCGACATTCTTTAACCCAAAAGGCATCACTTTATAGCAGAAAGTTCCCTACATGGTCACAAAAATGGTATTTTCCATGTCTTCAAAAGCCTTTTTGATTTGATTATAGCCCGAGAACCTATCCATGAAAGAAAATAGTACATTTTTGGCAGTGTTGTCTACTAAGGTATCAATGTGAGGTAGCGAAAAATTATCCTTGGGGCTGGCTCATTTAGGTTCCTATAGTCCAAACACATTCGCACTTTACCGTTATTCTTAGGAACAGGACTACATTGGCTACCCATTCAGGATATATGGCTACCTCAAGAAATCCTGGTTCAAATTACTTCTTGACTTCTTCCTTGATCTTAAGGAACATTTATGGTTTCATTCTCCTTAACTTTTGCTGGATTGGTTTGCATTCAAGTTTAAAGGGAAGTTTACGAACCATAATATTGGTATCTAGGCTCGGCATAACTTGATAGGACCAAGCAAACATGTCTCGATATTCCTAAAGAAAACTTATTAGTTTAGCTTGAGTTGATGACTTTATAGAGGTTTCGATTTTGACTTCTTTTACGTCTTTTTTTGTTCTAAGGTTTATGGTTTTAGTGGATTCTTCATAAGGTAAGATTTGTTTTTCTTCTTGTTCAACTAGTCTCAACAGGTCTAAGGGTATAGGGTTCTCTTCAGGTTCTTCTTCAGATTTGATCTCACCAGCACAAATCGATTACTTGAAATCAATTCCTATGGTTTCAGTATGAACATTCATGTCACCTTCATTGGGGTACTTTGAAATTGACTTGAATAATACAAGAATCTCGATCTCAGTCCAAACACTTGGAACAAACCCTGGAGGGCACAAGCCAGTCTTTGAACTTGTAGTTGACATCTTTGGCTCACCAATCGTATTGATGGAGATATCATCGAATGCTTTGCTCAATATGAGCATAGCACTAGCGAAACCAGTATTTACATGTCCCTCTAGGAAAAAACTTTCCCATTATGGTGGGAATATTATTGGCTCATCCTCTATGTCTCATCCTGACAAATGAGCCACCCTTTTTTCATGGTTCTTCTAAGCTTGCTTTCTTTTTTATTGTGTACTAGGTTTGAATCCCAGCCCTCTTTTGTCAATTTGGTTGACCACTTTCAAGGCTTTAGCAATTCCTTGAAGGCGTATCCTGAGTCCTTTTTTGGCTTGGGCACCCATACTAACAGTCAACTTTAAACCCATGTGAGTACTTTTTGATAGGTGAAGCTGAACTATTGGCAATCTTTCTTTGATATAAGTTGTGTTGACAAACTCAAAACCCTGAAAAGAGGAATCTGGGCTATTTTTGTCGGGTTCAACATATGGGGCATCAGTTGAGGTAGCAGCAATGATATCTTCTTCTCCTCCAATACTAACAACTTTATTCTCGATGATGAATTTCATCTTTTGGTGCAAAGATGATGGCACTGCTCTAGCAGAATGAATCCATGGCCTTCCCAACAGGCAGTTGTATGATGGAGCAATGTCCATCACATGGAAGTCAACTTCATAAATACATAGGCTAATTTGGAGTGGAATAGTGATGTTTCTAACAACATTTTGATGAGTTCCATTAAACACTCGCATGACAATACAACTATTCTAGATTGAGATACGTCAACAGGGAGCTTGCTCAAGCATGACATGGGACCCATTTTCAATGAGCACCTTGGGCAATGTGGTGCCTTTACAATATATGGTTATATGGAGGGCCTTGCAGCTTCCTCTTCCTCTATGCGAGATTTCATCATCGCTGAAAGATATGTAATTATCAGCAGTGATGTTGTTCACTAGGTGAACCAATTGACCTATAGAGATGTCGGGAGGGACATAGGCCTCATTCAAGACCTTGAAGAGGGCATTCCTGTGAGCTTCAAAATTCAACAGTAGTGATAATACAGATATCTTGGCGGGTTGCTTGTTCAACTGATCGATGATGCTGTATTCACTGTGCTTGATGAATTTGAGGAATTTTGAAGTTTCTTTCTCGCTTACTTGATCCTTGATAGCTATCGATTTTGAGTTTTTGGTTGCAGACTCTGGTGCTTGAGAACCCAGATTAGCATTTCTTGTTGAGTGCTATTTTTCAATACTGTTGGAGAATAACATTGGTCGCTTCGAGTTAGGTGACTTACCCCTACAAGGTCAATAGTTGCTACTTACTGGCTAGATTCTCCAATGATTAAGGTTTTACTTTTATAGCTCTAAGGAACTGCCTTATCATCTTTATACGGGAAGGAAGACGGAAGTTGAATGATCATCTTTGGTGGAGACTGAGCAAGGTCAACTTTAACTCTTGGTCGATTATCATACAAAATCAATGCCCTTTCAATCTCGTAAGGGAGACTGCCCTCTTCTTCTTCTAGTGTATTAACAAATGGTGTTGCATTTGCAGACCCAGTATGTACGGCTTGCTTTTCATCATAGAATTTGATGCCACCCTCGTTCATCATTCTCTGAACCATTTTGCGAAACTCTTTGTACATTTAAAGAGTATGGCCGTAAATAGTATGGAAATCAAAGAAGTTGTCTATCCTTTCCTCTACCTTCTCGACTGCATTAAGTAGCTTAGCTTGCACTAGGATTTGCCAAACCAAATTCATCAATGTCCAAACTTCTTCTATGTTTTCCACGATCTTGCAGTTTTCTTCAACGATCATCTCTTTTAGGTCTAACTCAAAATGAGTTAGAGATGAACTGGCTTCAGTGCTAGATTTTGATTGCTTACTAGCCTTCATCCTTCCTTTCCCTTTGTCCTCGCAAATACTTTTTCTTTCCAATCCATTTTTCATGGCCTTATCGGTCCTTCCATAAATTATGACCACATCCATAAAGCTTTTCGAAAAGCTTCTTGCTACTTTTTTCGTAATAAGGGGCTTGCAACATGTCAATGAATCTAATTATCATCTCTTTTTCTATTAGTAAGGGATGAATTTAGGCAGCCTCCTCCATCCATCTTGCAGCTTACTGCCTAAAACTTTCATCGACTCTTTTCCTCATGCCCATAAGAGACAGACAACTAGAGATTTAACCATTGGTGGGTCTCTCCTCATCAGTAGCATTAACAGATGAGTTGTCATGTCCATCCCATTCCTCTTAGAACTTGATTTTGGACTGATCCATCATCCCTTAGACCAGCTTCAGGAATGATGGACAATGTTGCAAGTCGTGTTCTTGACCATAATGGTAGTAAGATGTATCAACAACATTTTTTCTTTGACTTTTATTATCTGTTACTATTTCTATTTTCATGAAAGCCTGCAGGACCTTACTCATCGTAGTTTTGACTTCTGCCACACTTCTTTTAATTCGAAAGCTTTTTCCATCAACTATCGCATTCACTCTTGGTTTGATGTGATTAAAGAGTGGGTTGGCTCCCACATTAGGTTTAGGACCTTGCTCAATCTTGATCACTCTTTTTGCTAGTAAACGCTGCACCTTTGTTTTGAATGAAGTGCAGTTCTCAATAGAGTGGCCTTGCGCTCCTGCATGGTATTAACAATAAGCATTCTCATCATACCATTTAGGGCATGATGGTGACTTTGGGTTCATGAATACTAGTGCCACTAGTTTGCCTGCCAACAAGCGAGAGAATATCTGTTTATACAAGTAAATGAGTGGTTCAAAGTGCTCTCTTGCTCTGGATACTTGTTGGTTATTCAAAGCTCTCGCATTATGCATATTACGGTGCTATGCATTATGGGTTGTATTTTGCACGGGATTTGATGCAAAGCTCATTACAGGAGCAAACCCGATAGCATGGACTAGTTATGGTGCCGATAAGTAAGGGGTAAAACCCGTATTCAGTGTGCTTGGGAAGTACATAGGCTGTGCTGGATACAGGCTTTGATTAAACCTATCATGATTCTCGCCTACTACATACATTTCCCTCTCTTTACCTTTATTTGTTGTCCTTTTAACTGATCTAGATGCTTCCTTAACAGACATCCTACAACTCTTGATGGCATTCTTAATCATTTCACCTGATATAACCATATCAGCAAAATTTTTCGTGCCACTTCCTACTAGCCTTTCATAGTAAGGAGCTCGTAAGGTACCAACAAACATAATTGTCATTTCTTTTTCAGTTAGAGGAGGGTGAACTTGAGCTACCTCCTCCCTCTACCTCTAAGCATATTGTCTAAAACTCTTAGAAGATTTCTTCTCCATGTTCATGAAAGAAAGACGATCCGAGACCTAATCAGACATATGCTTATACTGTTCAAAGAATGTACATGCCAAGTCTACCCTACGTACCATTGAAGGGCTACCCTAGTCAGGCTGTCCTGGAAGCAATGAATCAATAGGTTCTCATTCTTTTCATGTCCCACCATTTTATGACAGCACATGCGAAGATGGGTAGTAGGATCAATAGTCCGATTGTATTTTTCAAAGTCGGGCACTTTAAACTTAGGCGGGATGATGAGGCTCGAAACTAGGCTTAATGACTTTACGTCCATGACTCTAAATTTGTTACTTCCTTCCACAGCTCAAAGACGTTTCTCTAATGAGTGATACTTGTCTAAGTCCTCATCATTTTCTGAAGGCCTCTTTGTTTTCTCTTTCTCCATATGCTCATCGAGGTTTGGGACTGTAGGCCTTGACGGTGAAAAGCCTACGCCTTAAAATCTTTAAATTAAATAAGACGCTGTTGCAAGATTAATATAAATAAATGGCTGGGATGGTAGATTGTTTGTTGTCGGAGGGTGTTGCCCATGCAATGCCCATTTTTTAGCGTTGATGGCCTTAGTACCACTATTTAAATTGCTTTCAAGGTGCACCGATTCTTTTCCCATCCCGATTGTGCTCATTTACCCTTTTTCCTTTAATGCATTGGATAGCAATTTGGTTAGCTCAACAATTTATGCTTGAAGTTCCTCATTCTTATGGAGTGTTTGCTCTTGGGACTCCCTATACATGAGTTTGAGTCTTTCGATGCCAGCCTGATGTCCATTTTCCATCACTTTCCGATAATTGTGAGTGTTATATGGATGGTGAACTATAGATTTCATGTTTTGTATCACCTTCACTTTAAATTAATTTTAGATTAGGCCTTTATGGTATGCATACGTTTGATGCAATGAAGATGAATGAATAAAAACCATGAAAGGATCAGGTTAGCTATACAAATGCAAAAAATGACAATTAGATAAAGGGACAACTCTACCAATAGCATCCTTCATTAAAGCAACAAAATGTCTTAATTACATATGATTACATTCGAAAATGTCTAACACGGTTACATTGCTTGATTACATGGTCCAAGAAATACAACCACTCTTGCTTGTAGGCTTTGATGGGCAAGATATCACGTGTCAGGGATCGAGCTACATCTATCATGTTCTCGGCCTCTAACTGAGCTGCCTGGATCTATTTTGTGAGATGATGGTGATAGTCTTGATGATTTTGACATGCGTGATCAACCACTTGAAGCCATTCTTGCTCTCGCTGTTCGAAGGCTCTCACTAGTATATTAACTTGGTCTTGGCGAGCCTGAAAAGAATGCTCTAAGTCTTGGATTCTGAGTGTCAGAACTTCACTTTCAGACTGGTTTGCTTTCAAATCCTGGACTCAAGCCTCTAATCGTTCATTCCTTCTTTGATAAGTTGATGCGAGAGCCTAGGTTCTAATAAGCTTTTCCTTATTGACCCTAGCAGTTTCTCTCCATTGGTGTAGTTCCTTCTCGAGGGTAGTAATTTTTGTCCTTCGCTTGACCAATGACTTTCCAAGTCTTTGGGACTTGTTTGCTTCATTGAGGGCCATATAGTCTCTTTTTAAGTTCTCAAGATCCTCTTTGAGGTGGTTTTTCTCCTTGATAGCCCTGCTCATCTCACCATCCTTGAGGTTGAGGTCTATTTTCAATTAAATATTTTCTTCTTTTAATCGAGCGATCTCTTTGGCAAAGGTTGCCTTTTCTTGTTCGAACCCTTGCTTGAGCAATTTAATTTTAGAGGGAAATTCGTCAACTAATTTTTATGATGTCCTAATACTAGACAGAGGCACAACGTCATTAATGCAACGGATCCTCTATTCATTATATCCTGGGGTCATGCTACTCTCTCTCCAATATCTCTCCACGCTGTAGGTTTGTTTCCATGCTTCAAAAGCTAGCTAGACTTTCGACTTGTATTCGGGCTCATCATAATCGAAATCCCATAACTCTAAGTCTTAAATGAAGGGGATGAATTGATGGCACTGGAATTGTCAAAGAACTAAAAGAGGGGCATAGCTAGTACTTCCCTATAATCCTATGAATGGTACACAGCTGTAATCTCAGCATCGGTATATGACCATTTATGGGAAAAACCAAGAGACCTTCCATGTTACCTCCTCCCCCTTGAGGTTCTGAAATTCTTGGATCTATTGCTTTTAAGGTTTGTCTTGAGGCCAATCTTTCTTAAGTACTTTAGAGATAGGGCTAAAGCTGGGTAAGAAGCAACACAATGTCCTACTTTCTTCATGGCCAAAGTGGCTGACGAGCCAAATGTGAAGAAGCTGTACACATCCGATAAATCAGCCTATTCCCATTTTTTTACAAAAATTAAGAGCTCGAATAGTTTCGGCAAGGATAGTCGATGCAGGATTAATGTTGCAACACAAATGAGAGAAGATATCTGCTACTATAGCTTCAATATAGCCTAATGTCTTTAGGAATATAACCAGACCATATATGACCAAAGCGTAGATATCTTGGATTTTTTGAATGTCAACGGTACTCGCCATTGCTTCTCTCAAACTGGCCCATGAGATGCATTCACTGTTCCCCTCTGTTTTGATATGACTCTCAATCCAAGACTCCATTGCCTCGAGGATTTGAGCCAATCCTTTCTTGAAGGTTAGAGGATTCAACGTTTTGCAATATATTCTGTTGAATTCTGTCGACCTTTGCCTTTTCAATGTTGAGTAACGCAGTGTACTCATCAACTGTGGGGCTAAGTCCTCATGATTGAAAGTGAAGCACTGATATGCTGGATTCCAAAACTAAGAAGTCGCTTGCAACGAACTGACATCCAAATGAACTTAAAGCAGAAGAGCAATATCTCTATATCTTTTAGTGAATGATTCATTTTTAGTACTATCCCAATTAGTCCATATAATCCTCAAATCCTGCCAATTGTTTTGACAGTATCCTATCTTATCCTTTCATGCACTACTGAGGCATGCCCTGGTTTAAAGACATCTCCGTCTTCACATTGTCGGTGCTCTGACTATGCTCAAGCTTCCTCAAAAGGTAAAGTAGACTGTTACTCCATGACAGATGCCCTTTGGTGAACACTAACCCATTAGAGCTAATTATCCCATGATAATAATAATTATGATGAAATGATGCATGGTGAAAAAGAAAAGCAAAAATAGAATGAGTTAGTAACCAATATGAAATAATGGGCAAAAGGTAAGAAACAAAAGGAATCACACAAATTTGCCCCCCAGAATAGGCGGTATGACGCCAAGGGGCAGATAAGATGATTACCAATGTTAAAGCATTGAACAGGCAGCATACCAGCATACTCGTATTAAAATTGTCTCTTTACTAGGTAATATGATACCTCGCAAAGATTAAGACTGACCATCTAAGCGATGATGCTAAGCTACCATTTAGGTAGCATGACGGCCTATCTTGGTCAGATATAACTACTTTACGATGGCATTACAAGTAATGGCATCCACTTGCCTTTACCCACTTATTAAAAGAGGATTTACTATCGAACATAGTGGCATATCCTATGAAAATAAAAAGATAAATGCGGGTGTCAACATCCTCGCATCATTAACCGCATAACCAATGGTATGTAGGAGTAAAGATAAGAAATGTTTCCCCGAGTGACCCTATTCTTTGGGTTACTCTATCAGCATTCCGGTATGGTTTGACATGGTTTGGCTCGTAGGCCTCACTATATGAGTTTAAATAGATGCCTAAATAGGTATCTGAATCACTCCTCCATCTTATAAGGACAGCTGAGGCACCCCAATCATGAGCCCATCGTGGGTTTGGCAAAACAGGTTCAACCCAATGGATGCATTTTCCTATGCAAATGCAGAGGGTTACTCACGAGAGACATAGGTAATTTATATCCTGAAAGGTCTTGCCATGCCTATGCAGAGGGTTACTTACGAAAGAAGATGGCTCACTTCCTTATAATAATTAGGATCCTAGCCTCACCATGGTGTTTAGTAGGAATCTAATGCAAAATGAAAGTGCATGGTGTGTGTCGGGAAAACAATCAAACCTTTTTTATTTTACTCTATATTACAATACTTATTCAAATCAACATTCATTCAAAAAGAAGGCGATCCCTAAAAAAAGAATAACAAAATAAAAGCATAAAAAGTAAAATATTGAAGCTAAAAAAAGAAGGAATTATATCTAAATAATTATGGAAACTGAAGAATTATATCTAAATAATTATGGAAACCGAAGAACCAAGGACCAAGCAAGACATAGCTAGTCATAGGCATAACTCTCTAAGTTTGACCCGATGGAGTCTCTAAGCTGTCGACGTTCCACATGCTCGGCTTTTACAAACTTCAAAAGATCCGAAAGGCCAAAGTGTGCTTGACTTAAAAAATATGTTGATGTTTGACATGAAGGAGTAAAAGACTGCTGGACGAATCGCTCATTCAACTAGTCTTGGATGGCCACCATGAAGTGGCCATAAACTTGGAGTCACCACTGATCATTTTAAGCTAGGCATGACCGGGTGCCTATTGAAAATAATACCAGAGATTCATTGTTTTGGGTTTGGGAGTTGATTACATGTGGGAAAGGATTAGCACCCACACGATGCCAAAAAATCGATACCATCTAACTATATCTTACTTAAATCTTGGTTTCTTCAATTCCATTTTTATCATTATTTAAATGATATTCCCTCTAATGCATGAAATTTTGTAAAGATACGAGTCTGGGTTTTAACAAAAATTTTATCACCTATTCACCATGGAGAGGTGAGAAACATAGGGGTTTTTAATGAAAATGATCTCCAAATGGGTTTAAAAAATCAAATATTTCACGCCTTGCACTAGAGAGATACCAACACGAGATATCATTTTGTGATTTTGAAAATGATTTTTAAAGCATGAATGGTTGAGGTCTCAGCCAAGGCTTAAAGTTTTTTCCTTCTTTCAAGCAGCAACTTTGAGCTCAGTTTCTTCCTTCTTCTTGCTATTGTTTAGCAAGAAAATGGTGGAAGGAAGAAGCTTTCCTGTAATGTAGCTGCTAATGGGGTGTTTTTAGGATGAAAATGTGTGAAAGGTTAAGTTTTTGAAGGTGTTTTGGTGGTGGTTTTAGGGAGCTACGGGAATGGAAGTTGGTTGAGGGTGGAAGGCAATGGAATAGTGTTTTGGTGAGCTTTTGGAGCTAGAGTTGCTAGAGGATTTGTGGGGATGGGTGAAGAGTTTTCTGGGATTGCTGGAAAGCTTTTTTTGATAGCTAAGAGAGTTTTTTTCTAAGATAGCTGGTTCTCTTTTCCTTGGGTTAGGCCCTTTTTATAGAGGACAATGCAAAGGGCATTTTTGGATTTTTCTTCTGCACCAGGGCATATCTCTAGCTGCCATGTCTAGTTGACTCCCTTTTTATTAGTTTGCCATGCTCAGCAAATAGGCAGAAAGGCTGCAAGCTAAAGATATGCCTGCTATTTTCTTACACCCATATATTTTATGAAAGTGACCTTTGTCATTGACTGTTCGAACTCCAAAAATTTGTTAGAATCCGTTAATGAACCCATAGTTGAGGTTTGCAATGTTATATGATAGTTCCTTGGTGCAAAAACATGTTTAAATCGGGGTTTTGGAGGCTGAAAAATGGCTTAAACTAGGCAAAAATGCCTTGGTGTATTGATACAGAACATGTTGTGTTAAGACACAAGGTACATTTAACTCAGTATTGATACAATGAGTTATGTATCGATACTAAGAGCAAAAACTATTTCTAGTCTCGAGACTTAGAGGCCAATATCGATACTCCATGGATCTGTATTGATACTCATGCTTGTGTATCGATACATTTTGCCAAAAATCACAACTTTAGCTACTGCCAAGGTCTATATCGATACAACATCTTGGGTATTGATACCAAAGCCTCTTGTATTGATATTACACATGGAAATTCAAAATTTTGGTAACGTGTAAGCCTCGTGATAATTTTTAAGCACCGATATGACCTGCACAAACCTTAGGTTCCTCGAGTTGTCTTATCTTGGTCAGAAAGAAAGGAAAATTGGCACACGTACTCACTTGAACAACTCCGATGACACGCTGAAAATGACATTTGATGCCTCATTTTTGCATTTTTCTTTAAAGCGGTCCATAGGCATTTTAGAATTTCCCAAAAAACTTTTTCGCTGAGGGACGATCTATTTTTATTTTTATTTTATTTTGTCATCTTTTACCTAACTCCTAGGATACCAAAAACTAGTCTAGACAAAATGAGGTCTCTATAGTGATGACTAATATTTTTTAGCTATTTTATAATAGTTATATGCAAATGTTCGAATGAGTGCTTCGTTCTAATGATTAGCCCTGTTCTGTAATACAAGATTTTTCTTGCTCTAATATGTTGGGAATCACATCCTAAACATGTTATGACACAAAGAAAAATTAGGTTCGAGATTTGGTTACAAGTGAGAAAGAATGAGCCCCCCCACCGTATATTTTGAAATTATTTATTATTTGTCATTATTTAGAATGAACCAGGTTTTATTATTGAAAATAATATGAAAAGATTTTGTACTCCTACAATAAACCCAATGAATTAAGAAACTTTTTAAATTTTTTTGAAAATTCTGTTTAAAATTATTTTAAGGAGGGTATTCCATTATTAACGATAATCG
>JBBYHK010476171.1:0-18864 GCA_038382065.1 Adansonia grandidieri | reverse complement strand
TTATTTTTGTTATATTTACATTTAAATTATGATTTTTTTATTTTTTATTATTTTAAATAGTAATTCAAATTTTAATTTAAAATATTTTAAATTTTTTATTATTTTTAAACTATAATTCTAAGATTTCAAATAAAATATGTTTTTAAGATAATATGTATAGAAAAAACTATATGTACATATAACATAATTAGATATGTAGTAAAAATAATATTTTTGACCTAGTCAGTTCTTTTCATGGAGGGCCGATTCTTTCAAATAAAATTAAATACACATATAACTATAATAGAATGTACATATGATTTTAACTAGTAATTTTATAATTGAGATTTAATATAAAATATTTTATAATTTTTTAAATGGTAATTTGGGATTTAATATAACATATTTTTAAAATTTTTATTTTTTTAAATAGTTAATTTATAAAATACTTTTTAATTTGTTATTATTTTTAAATAGTAATTTAAGATTTAATATAAAATATTTTGTAATTTTTTATTATTTTTAAATAATAATTCAAGATTTAATATAAAATATTTTTAATCTTTTATTATTTTTAAATAGTATTTTTAATATATATAATTTATATAATATATATGTTTGGGGCTGATACTTGTTATATTAGAACATATATCAATATATATATATATATATATATATTATTTTCTAAATATAGTTACTATATACATAATATATATAATTAGCATTTTATTTACTGTAATTTGAGATTTAATATAAAATATTTTTTAAATAATAATTCATGATTTAATTTAAAATATTTTTCATTTTTATTATTTTTAAATAATAATTTAAAATTTAATATAAAATAATTTTAATTTTTATTATTTTTTAAATAATAATTTGTGATTTAATGCAAAATTTTTTTAACTATTTGTTTAAAAAAAACATAAAGGAGAGTTGGTTCACTTAGTGTAGATAAAATTAAGGACAATTAGGTAATTATAATTTTTTACTAATAATTTCAATTACTAATATTTTTTATATGTAAATAAAATTTTCATTTTTTATTATTTAAAAATAAAAAAATTATTTCCTTAAAAATGAAATTTTCCCATAATTTTGTTTTTGACAGTTAATTTCCTTTTGTCTTGTCTGAAAGATACTGTTTGCACACCCGCAATCTCACTTTACAGCCTACTCATTAACTGCAAATCTACACTTCCACTTGTAGATTTAACAAAGTGCTTTGGGATTTAATGAATGTTCTAGTGATTCATCTTTTCACAGATGATCATCTCTAGGATTTTCTCTCTCTAATGTACTTCCCTAGATTTAATAATTCATAAATTTTTATATATTATATATTACATCTTATTTATTATATATTTTATATAAATTTTAATATATTAATAATTTACATCATATATTATTAAATATATTTATATTTTTATTATATTTATATCATATAATCATATTTTATATAAAATTATTATTTTATATTATATTTTAATTATTTTTTATGTATTATATATTTATATTATGTTTAGTATTTATTTTATTTTTTATTTTTTCAATAATTGAAAATTCTTATTTTTATGATTTTCTATTGTTTACATAAAAATATATTATATCAAGTTTTATAAAAACTTAAATAAAAATAATAATTAATTATTAATGTAATGCTTTTAAAAAACACTATCCGGCAAGAGCAATGAAGTAAACAATAAAAAATTATTTCTTAAGATAATACTCAGTTTATATTAAAATAGACATTCTATTAACAAACTCAATTCATAGACCTTAATAGAATAATTCAATATTTAGAATTTTATATTTTTAATTTACTATTTTAAATTCAATTTAAAAAATGAGTGAGGCTTACAGGATGAAAGGAGTGTTTGTTTAATGTACAAATATAAATAAATAAATATATCTATAACAAAAAAAAATTAATTGATTTAAATCGATTTAACAATTTCAATATATTCAATTTGATTTATTTGATTTTTAAAATTAATCAATTTTAAAAGTCAATTTATTTAGTTAGGGTGATTGTTTGTTTTCAAAATTGATAACCAATAAATCAACCTTTTATTTTATTTTTAATTATATTTTCAATATAATATAACTAAAAACATATTTATATAATTATTTTAAAATATAAATATAATATATCATTTGTGTTACATATTACATAATATATAATTATTTTTATATAATAATATAAATAATTTATGTTTTAAAACTTTGAAATCAATTAAATCAATTAAACTGACTGATTTAAATTCAGGTCAATCATTTTAATTTTGAGATATTTTATCCGTTATTCAATCAGCTTTAAGAGTTTATTTAATTTAATTGATTTTAAAAATTTTAAAACTAAACCAATTAAATGCTAAACCATATATATACATATATATATATATATATATCATTACAATAGACAAGCAAGAGACATCATCATCATCATCATATAAAAGACCACTAAATTAGGTTAGCGAAGTATCCCAAGCGTGTGCAATTATCTATTATGGTAATTACAATTAATTATCGGTTAAAACATTTGCTGAAAAAAAAAATAGGATAAGGTTTAACCTCGAAGAATTTTGAACGGAGGTAGAAACCTGCAAAGAAAACAATCTGACCATATCTAAGTGTTTAAGGCTCTCTACACCTATTTTGCTACAACTCTTTCTTTTTCTTGTAATATCTATATCCGACCTCATTTTTTGATACATATTCGAACATAAATATAGAGGTATGACTTTTTAAAACCCTCTAACTACATGAAAAAATTAATAAAAAATGAATATATCTATATTAGATACATATTCATACCTCAATCACAAATTCAGCTGGCGATCTTTAAGTCAATTTGGTGGGGGGAAAAAAGAATATCGATGTATATCTTCTCAGCTAATTCCATGAAGAACCTCGCAACCTGAATCATCCTCAATAGGAAGATTCAGATCTGGCAGCATAAAGTAAGTGTCACAACTTGAAACGTCCTGTACTCTGCAATATTCATTTGGCAGACAAGGGTCATTTTCGTTTTCGCCGACACTCGCCAGACGACAAGCTGCTTCTCTTTGCTCGGATAGCTCTGAGATAGGATTCTTCGGTTCAACAAGAGCCATAGCTGTTTCTGCCATGCGATTCGATTGATAGTCGAGCTGTAGAGAGAAACGAGAGTAACGGTTAAATCTTATATTCAGCATCTAGCTTCCATGTTTAGCTACTTTACAAACAGAAAACAACTCAAAGATGGGAGTTACAACAGTTTTTTTTTTTTTTTTTTTCTCTAGTGATAATTACACTAGAGCTTCAACGATCTGCGCCCTCATCGACATTGTACTGCCAGGAGCTATGTTAGATGGACTCTTGATTTTCCCTAAAGTAGCTGTGTCTAGCACTTAATGTTCAACACATACGCAGACGTTAGTATGGGGTATAATCTCTAAATATATAGAAAAACTTTAAAAAAAAATTCAGCATATTCACGTCGGACATATAGCAGTATCCGAAACTCAGCCTCAAATCTAGGTAACATTGGCCAGGACCATTATATCAATTTTCAATTATCAAATATCAAATATTCGAGCATTGAACTTGCGAACAAGAACAAAAAATTGTGTAGAACTACAATTGGTATTAACATATCACATTTCCAGAAAAGAAATGAAACAAAAATTATAATGATGACCAATTTAACGCCTATGATAGATCATAAAACTCTCCCATGATTCATATAAGGACAAGAACTATTCAAGGGACTAGAGCTAAATATGAGTATGTTCAACTTTTTCTAAGTTCTTTCATGTATCATAACCTTATACCCGTGTCCGGATATACGTCGGACATGAGTACTTTAAGAAAAATGAAGAGTGGGAGCAACATAAAACAAGATTGGTTATTTTAGTCCAACTAGAGAGCAATAAAACTATGTACTACAAGAAAAACAAAGTGATTCTGGAAGATCGATTATCATTTGAAGCTTTAATTGGATACTAATATGATGCTATATATCAGAAGCCATACAGAATTTAAGAAAAATAAAATCCTGAAAACTTAATAGGAGGTAATGCAGACAAGTACAAATGTAGATTATCCTGTAAATATAATACAAGCTTAACAGCAGAAAGCACCAAGATTTCTTGAACTAGGCTGTGAGTGTCGGATACAGGTATGTATCCAACACTGATATGTTCAATTTTTCAAAGTTTTTGCTTGTGTTTGGAGGTTCATATCCCAATAGCCATGTCCAGATAAGTGTCAAACACAGATGACAAACACGAATACTTCAAGAAAAATAAAGATTCCAAGCAACACAGCACAACACCCTCATGTATGCTCAAAACAGAAAAAAAAGCATCCATGCAAAATTGCACATACACTAGCAGGCACACTTGTTGAATAAGAAGAGAACTCTTCACCTTCATTCTCTTAGTGCTTTCATTCATCGCTCTCTCTTTCTCAAATTTGAGCTTTCTGCTCAGATTTTCGTTTGCGGTTCTCAGATTCTCAAATTTGAGTTTGACCATTTCCAATTCCTGCTCAATGACCATTATGGAAAATATAAAAAGGAAATTTAGAGATTTCAAATAGAAGTATCTAGATATTAAGGGGGCAGAGAAAACTTCCATAAGAAGTTAAAGAACCTACACTCTTTAAACTCTCATTTTCCTTTAAGTGTGAACCCATCTCCTCTTTAAGTTCGGCCAATGTCTGCATACAGCCAGAAATTAAACCATTATCAGAAATAAATACAGCAATATAATCACTCATTACGGGAAGGGATAATAAAACGAAGACTCTGAAATTTTGAAGAGAATTTGTTCTCTTTGTTAATTTTTCCTTACATATAGTATTTCAACTACATTAATCTATTTTCAAGCCATTAGGTAGAACTATGATCTCCAAAATTACTGCTGTTGCTATCAAAGGGAAACATCAAAATGCTAAACAAGGCAATTTTGATTTGAAAGCATTTAACACTAGAAATGCCATAATAAGACATTAAACATGCCAAATTTGTCACATTCGTTACATCAATTTATCTTTAAAAGTCTGAGCAGGACAAAAATATTAATCAGCCGATTACGTCTGTGCTGCTTTGACTTTTCATTTTTCTTGAAATACTTATGTTCAAAACATTTCCACACATAGGCATAGGGATATGAGTTATGACCCTCCAAGGACCCTCTAAATATATAAAAAGACTTCAAAAAAAATTTAAATATATTCATATTAGACAAATACTTGTATCTGATATACCCGATTCCTACTAACATAGAATTACGTCCATCAAACATAGGGTTATAAGTACAATTACAGAATTTAGCTAAGATCACAAGCCTATTGTTACATACACGTCTTCATAAATGAGGCCATAACGTTGAAAAGTTTTTACCTTTTTCCTTCTAGACCTAATAGGAGGAATTGTCCTGCTTATAGCCCTAACCTGAATAAAATCAAACGAGGGGAGCATATGGTAGTCAATAATCTTATTCCTTGGTGACTAAATAATAATAATAATAATAATAATAATAAGATAAATTCGAGAAAATGAAAACTTCTCGCAAAAGCAGGAAACCACATATGATACAAGTGTCAGCAAAAAGAAAAACAAAAAAGCACAAAGGTTAAGTGTCACATAGGCAAAAGCGGAGAACGGAAACGGACTCTACCCAAAAATATTATAGTGTAGCACATAAGATAGAAAACATATTTCTATTATTGTATTTGAGGCATAATAGAGATACCAAGATACATAAAATGATTGTGAGGCATAATAGAAATACAGACAAATGATTGTGATTATTATTTTGGTAAAAACGAGGTCACAATGTGAGAATAAAGGAATAAATTACAAATAGTGGATTCAAATCCAACTTAGTGAGATGTTTACATAAACCAATTGAGCTAAGCCTTAGGTTCAATTATGACTACACTTGAAAATGTTTTTTGTTAACCATTCGAAAGCACTTAGTCTCATTGAAGCATACATGTCAAGATTTCCAAAACTCAAAGTTATTTTCAAAAAGAAAAGCCAAAAACGTAGGCAAAGATGCAAGAAATATAACAAATACTGAAATTCAATATTAAATCTACTGATTGTCATCTCTTACAAACATTTATATGAATTATCTAAACTAAATCAGAGGTTCACACTAATCATTAATTTGACAACGAATTTCACGTTTTTTCGGACTCCACCCTAAAGCTCCAATGACAGGCTGTCACTCATTCGAAATCACTGCCCAATCAAGAAATCTCTTTTTCCCTACAAAAGGGATTTTGTTTTCGCAGATAAAAAGCTGTCACGCATATTCAATGTTAACACATGAGAACTAAAAGAGAAAATCTAGGTGCCACCACACTGAATCATTCCCCTTCGAAGAAAACACCGAAAAAAAGAACTCCTAAAAATTAAAACTAAACTGCTTAGTAAATTTGACAACCTTATCAGATACGAACTATACAAAAAATATATATATTTAAATACACAAGAAACAAAAAAAAAATACAAATATAATAAAAATATATAAATATATTACAATCGATATAATATAAATAATTGACATATCAAAATTTATATTAAATAAATAATATTATTTTTTAAATATTTAAATAAATAATAATTTAAATATGATAATAACTTGTAAAAATACAACAAGTACAATACAGGTACTATAAATCTAGCGCGTAACGACCACTAACAACGCTACACCAAACTACACGCAGAACTATTTTGCCACGAAAACACGCCATCGATGATTCTGGCCACCATATTACTTTTTCAGCTGCCTTGCTGAATCATTATTTATTTAATAAAAATAAATTTTATTTAAATTTAATATAAAATATATAAATATTAATATAAAAATAATATTTTAAATAATAAAATAGATTTAATTTGAAGGTTTGATAAAAACTTTTAACAATTTTCAAACATCGATCCAGCCTAAGATCAGGTTTACTCCGAACCCCAAGAAGTTTGACTGTTGTTAAAGAGAATTTCGTCATTTTAACAGAAAGATTGAAAGGAATGACTCCGAAGGACGGTTGATCGAGGGGGATAACTGGAAGATACTGGAATGACGGAAATACCCATTAAGGGAAGGGTTTTTTTAGACTTTTTCTGAAGTAGATATAACACGGGGGGCATCGAAAGAGAGTGATGAAATGAAAGCGAAGGGAGACAGAAACGTGACTCTCCACGTGTTGAACGGAAGTCACCAAGTTTTCTCTTCGAAGAATTGAAAAAAAATTATCATTTAAAAAAAGAGGGAAAGTCATAGTTTATATAAGGAAAGGGCATTTCGGTCAACGCATTTTGAAAATTAAAATCCTGTCCGGTGACCGGAGAGTTTGCTCGATCTGAAGGCAGAGTAGCATTAACGAGAAATCGTCATGCAAAAAGGGCATAATCGTCCTTTCAAAAGCTTCGTACATAAAAGAAAACGAAATCTCGAAACGAAAAGCTAGCAGAGTAGCGCCTAAACGAGACTCGCCTAAACCGACGAAATTTCGCACTTTTTAAGCGGTAATTCCCTTAAAAAAAAAAAAAAAAAAAACAAAATAAGACGACAATAAAAAACCACCGAATTGAAAAACCGAGTCAACAACTCGACTCACTGAGTCGTAAAAAATAGATAACACGTAAACGAACCTTAGATCTAGTGTTGTCAACCGGCTTCGAAGGAGGACGGCTGGACTCCTCGGAACCGTCAGCACCACCGCTTCCGCTAACAGATGTGCCACCGCTCCAAGAAAGCGCCGTTGTAGGGCTAGCTCGTGGCGGCTCGTATTTCTTCCTAAGCAACTGCTTGGACCGACGTTGACGCACACTCCACTCCAGTTGCAAAGCCGGCCAAGCGCTGTTGTTCTTCGCTGACTGCTCCGGATTCGATGGCCATGGCGATGACGATGGCTCCGTTTGGCCGAGGCTCAGTAACACCTCTGCCACCAACATGGCATCAGTCATTGCTTCTTTGAACCACTCTTCTTCACCCATAATCCAACTTCTGTGAGTTTTCAAAAATTAAACTGAAAATATAAATGAAAAACTGAAAGCTTTGCAAAGAATGAAAAGAAATATGGTGGCGAAGTAGAGAAAATGAAAATCAGGGTTTTTTTATTTATATAAATAAAAATAATAATAATAATAATAATTGTTTTTGTTTCCAAGTATGACACGTGGCAACGGACCGGAGCGCGAGATTCTCTGCTTCACGTTTGGGATTAGTTCGCAAGGGAGGGTCAAAGACTTATAAATAAAAAGTCAAATGCTTCCACGGGGGTCCCTTGGCACGCGCTTTGTATGCGCGTGAAATTTGTCAGACCGCACACATTCTTTTTCCCTTATATATAATATATTCACGAGGTTTTAGTAAAAAATATATTTATCCAATTTTTTTAATAACAAATATTTTTAATTTAATTATATATTAATTTTAAAATAAATTTATAAAATTATTTTTATTTAAAAATATTATAATGATAATAAAATTGATTAAAACAAAAATAAAAAATAAAGTAAAATAAAAAATATAACCATTATGTATTAGATTTTATTGAAATAACGTACCTTTATTAGTTAAAAGCCACATTTTATATCTTTAAAAAAAATTAATGCTAGTAATCAAACTAACATTTGATCAAATTGTATTTTAAATATTAAAATACCTTCATTTTTTTTCATTTGTCCTTATTTTTGTACTTTTCTTAATGAATTTTTTATTCCTAAAATTTTTGAAACAATTTTAATTAATTTATTTTAAATAAAAATAATTTAATAAATTCATCTCAAAATTAAGATATAAATGAATTAAATATAAGTTTAAAATATTTAACCTTTATTTGAAATAGAATATAATTTAATTAAAATTTAATTTTATAGTAATTAAAAATAATTTTTAATTAAATAATTAAAAATAATTAATTAATTAGATAATTAGTAATTAACAAGTATCATTATCTTTTTGTTTAAAATTTACTGAATAAATAAACTTCAAAGCTCGGGAGTAAGTAGATATTTTTTAAGCTATAAAAAAGTTAGTGTATTTTATCTAAAATTCTTAGTGGATAAGTGTATTTTTCCCTATATATTTATTGATTCATTATTAGTTTGGGAAATTTGCACCATTGACTAAACGTAGCACACATAGTAACTATCAAATATACTCTTAGTTTAATTAATACTAGTGTTATGCCCCCGTTTTGTTAAAAAATTATTTTTATTTTGTAAATTTTAATTATTATTAATTATAAATTAAATTTTATTAAATAATAAATATATATTTAAAATTAAATATGAATTTTAATTGATTTAGAGTTATCGAGCAAATATATTATTTTAAACATATCATTTAAAAATAAAATAATTAATGATATTTTTTAAATTTTTAAATTTTTATTAAATAATATTTATTTATTTAAATTTGATATAGTTTTTAAATCGATCCATGAGTCAAAGTGTGAATCAATCACTTTAAATACACCTTTTAAAAATAAAATTGAAGTCATTATTAAAATAAATATTTTTAAACTTTTTTCATCGGCCGACTTGAGTATCAATCCTAAACCAACTTTCAAGTTAACATGTGGATTAATCTTTTAAATAAACTTCTAAAATTAAAATAAAAATAATTGATAAAATAAATTTTTATTTTATTTTTAGCAAATTGGTATGAATTCTAAATTGATCCGTGAGTATGAACCAATTCTTTAAATACATTATTTAAAAATAAAATAAAAATAATTAATAAGATAAAAATTTTTTACTCAAGGAGTCGACCCTTACTATTTGTTTTTAAGGAAGAAAATAGCAAGCAATAAATAAAAATAAAGGTAAAAAGATAATTATAATCTCATTATTAATAATTATAATAATTGCTATTTCTTTCTTTGAAATTATTTTTTCTGGTTTTAATTTTTTTTAATAATTATTAATTTATTTCTCTTTTTTAGAATTCTCTCTTTTAATGTTGGCAGACGAAAATTACCTTACAGATTTAGAAAATACCTCTTAAGTCTTAAGGACTCAAAAATCATATATTGTATAGATAGATATATGTATAGATAGATAGATAGATAGATAGATAGATTTAGATTAGGTTATTCACCTAATTTGATAAATTTGGTTTGTATTAGATTGTATTTGGATATATTTTTTTATCTTGAATATGTCAAGCTTGAAGTACTGTTTAAATATTTAAAAATATTTTTTTAATTTTAAATTTAACTATAAATATTCATATAAAAATAATTTTTTAATATTATTTTAAATAATAATTTGGGCTTTCGAGATTGACCTCGATTTGGGTAAAAAAATTTCAATTACAGTCTAACTCATAAATACCTTTATTAGTACTAGAAAAAAAAAACCCTCATTCTTTATGAATTGATATATGGAATGACCCTTATAAGTTTTTTTTTTTAAACAATAGCATAAAAATATTTGCTTGGTTATTTTATTGAAATAAATTTTTGTGAATTGATATATAGAAAGACCTATATGAGTTTTTTATTGACCTCGATTTGGGTAAAAAATTTGGATCACAGTCTAACTTATAAATACTTTTATTAGTACTAGAAAAAACCCTCATTCTTTGTGAATTGATATATGGAAAGACCCTTATGATTTTTTTTTTTTTAAACAATAACATATAAATCTTTGCTTGGTTATTTTATTGAAATATTTCATCGAAAAATACTAAAATTTTTAATGAGATTTAATGGGTTTTAATTAAAACATGAAAGGAAGAGACCCTAAAAGTTTAGTTTAGGCTTTGGAGGACTTAAAACAGTGTGTTCATTTTAGGAGAAGCTACGAGCTTCATGGTCAGATATTGGACAATTTTCTTTAGATTTTGAAAAAAAAAAGTTTGATAGGTTGAAAAAGGGTTGAAAAGGAACATCCTTGGTGAAATTTCGACCTCAACTAGTCACCTCCCAAAATTTGGATGGAGATAGCAACTTGTTCGAAGAATGATGGACACTAAAAGACTATCATAGTTTTAGAACGTAGTTCTTACGCAATGTTCATGATGTAATAAAAATTATAATTTTTATATTTATTTTATTTATTATGTAATATTTGCAAGATTATGAAATTCCTTCAAACACGATTAAAATCATGTTCATCATTGAATAAAAAATTGGATTAGACTATTTGAACAGAGAATCGATGACTTGTTCGGTCTAACGAATATATAGGCCAAATTGATTGTGAAAACCAAATCCTACATATCCCTTCTTCAATGCTATTTTACTAAACTTTTTCTATATTGGTAAATTTTTAAAAAATTTAACAAGAACAAAATATTTCGTAAAGTATTTTATTTTTATCTAATTTAAAGTAAAAAATTATGTGACAAGAAAGAAAATTTCAAAATATTTTGTCCATATAAAATTAAAAAAAGGAAAGAAAAAATACCATCTTGAAAAAAAATTAAACAAATAATATTATGGAAGGAATATGTCGGATACGATGATGGTCAAATTAATTTGGTCATAGAACATTACTACTAATCAAAGCCATGACCTATATCATCAACTATTTGAAAAATTAAAAAAAAAAAGCGCTAGATACAAAATTAAAAAATTAAGTTTTAGATTTTTTAAATTTATTAATAATAAAATTTTAATCATATTATAATAAAGTGACAAAATTTAATATTGAAATGGAATAGATCGGCACCATTGACCCTTAAATTGAAGTTTATATATCAAAAAAATAAAATTTTAAATCAAATTTTTAATCATTCATTTGGAGTCAAAAGAAGGATCAAGCTTATATATTTTTCACACTGAATCAACCTTTTATTTTCTCCGTCCAATTGAGTTGATGTAACCCAAAAATCAATTTAAGGCAACCATTAAAATCATCTACTATATTTATTTTTGAGACGTGAGAATTACGTTTGATTTTTTCAAATGTGAGGGGCATTTGTGTTTTATTTTGGTATTTTTTATAACTATCTTGGATTGTTAAAATTTAAAAGAAAAGTCCAAGATTTAAGGAGTGTTATGGAGAGAAGAAAAAAAGCTCAAAGAAATTGGTGAATGAATTAGCTTGTGAAAAAAAAAAAGGATGGAAGGAGAAAGAGAAAGCAGAAGGGTCTTAATCTATACCTTAGCATTGATTTGTTGCTTGTTGGGTTCAAAAAAACTCCACCACTGTACGAAGATGTAAAAAGAGAAGGGAAGAGAGAAGAATTCAAAAATAGGAGATAAAGAATGAAAAATAGAGGTAATTAGGGGTAAGCATAAGTCGGTTCAAACCAACTTAACCGATGAAATTTGGTTAATTCGGTTCGGTTAATTCGGTTTGATGGTTATGTCAGTTTTTTATGTAGGTTAATTTGGTTAATTCGGTCGGTTATCGGTTAGTAAAATTATTCACCGAATTAACCGAACTTTTAATATTTAATATTTAATAATTATATATTTATATATATTAATAGCCCAATTAAACCCATTCCCAACCCAAATATACAACCATTAGCCCAAGACTCAATAAACCGATTTAACCGAACTCACCGACCAAACCGATCAAAATTTAGTCGGTTCGGTTGATTCGGTTATAGTTAAAAATGTCGGTCGATTCGATCGGTTCCCCTAACTAAGTTGGTTAATTCGGTTTAAAGTTTTTTTTGACCGAACCGACCGAATGATCACCCCTAGAGGTAATAACGAAATGGAGAATAAAAAAGGATAGAAAAAGGATGAATGATATGCAGAGGAAAAAATGGAAAAGGAAAACTAAAAGTTATATAAAAATTTAATAATAAAAGGGAAAAAAACATTTTTATTTCTTTTTTATTTTTATTGTTTTCTTCTTTTATTATTCTCTTTTTTTTTTGCCTTGGGTCACCTTTTTCTCTTATCTCTTCCTAACAACCCTTCATCTAGCATAATACCTTTCAATCACCTCTCTCTTCTACTACCTTTAACCTCAGTTTTTTGTTGTTACCGAATGCCCATTATTCAACACAATCTCGTTCAACCTCTTTCTCTTCCCTGACTTTTATCCTCAACTTTTTGTTGCTATAAAACACCCACTGTTGACACAATTCCCTTCAATCACCTCTCTTCCCTTACCTTAACCTTAATTTTCTTTCCTCTAATTTTTTTTCCTTCTCTTATCTTTTCATTTTTTTCAAAACTACATCAAATGTTTATTTTGCATTCACAATGGGACAAAATAGGATAAAAATACCATTAATATTTGGAAAACGTCCCTTGAATCCTATAGACTCAGTTTTACTATGTAGACTATATCGTAGATATCCCACATGAATTATATAGCTTTTGACATGTACTGTAAAAGGATTCATCTCATTTTTTAAATTTATTCTCATAACTTCTCGAACTTTTAGTATGTTTAGTGTTGTTTAAATGAAATTTTACACAAAAAAAATAAAATAAAAGAAAACATTGGTTTATTTGGATAATAGATAAATTAAAATCCTGTGGTGATATTGAGATATAATGATTTAGTTTTATTCTTCATATAGTAAAAAAAAAAAATACTATTGACTAAGGATCTATTTGGAAAGGTGATGAGATTAAAAATAACAGAAGTGAATGAGATAATTTATTGTAGTAGTGAAATTGGTTTTCTCGTACTGATAAAATTAAAATAAATGGTTAGATGTGTTTGGATGTAAAAACAGAGACGACTGTAAAGTAAATTGTAGTCAAAAGAGAAAATGATTAGTAAGGATATTAAATTAAAATTTATATATAATGAAAATTTAAGATTATTTGAAATTTATAAAATTAATAAATAATTAGAAAACTATTATATTATTTTATTATATAATGGGAATGTATTATATTATTTTAGCTATAAACAATAAAATTTGTTCATTATATTAAATTAACAAATCATTTTCAAAATTTTAAGTAAAAAACAAATATTAAAAAAATTAAATAGCATTTTTGTTTGCTTACTATTAATTTAATGGTAGAAAGGGAAAAAATATGGATAAAAAAAGAGTGATTTTCAATTAGACTTAAAAAGTCTGGTTGCTCAATAGAGGAATGGCATGACATGAGAGATCCTATTGTGCCATCCAAACATCAATTCTAGTGCAATTGGACTCAAAATATTATCCAATCGTGTTAAAATAGATCTTTAAGGAGATCCAAATGGGCCATAATCGGTGTAGTTAGTCAAAGGGGCAAAATAGCAAGTTTTTAAATTAGAGTAAAAAATGGAATTGAGTTGTTCATTACCGGAAGTTTATGCATAGCAGTTTAATTTAATATTAAAATACCTAAAAAGTCATAATTAAAGCATGCATAGTAAGTTAAATTATTAAACAAGTCCTTAAACTTTATTACTTTACTTAAGTAAGCTCTTATAGTTTCGTTGTACTCAAAAAGTCTTTTTTTTCTTAGGTTTTATCTAAATAAACCTTTATATCAAATAAAATATGGATTTAAGAGCTTGTTAATTGACAAATTGAAGGTTAAGGTTTTATTTTGCTAAAAGTTAAAGGTTAAAGGCTTATTTGAATACAAAGTAAATGTTAAGGGCTTATTTGAGTGTAATAAAAATATAAGGACTTATTTAGATAAAGTTGTAAAATTCAAGGACTTCTTTATTATTTTAGCCATCATTTCATATTTTATAAAAAAAATCTTAAATATAAGAAATTACTTAATCCACCTTCAATAAAAAGTTTCAGACTCTATAAGTAAGATTAGTCGGTAAAACATACCCTCAAGAGTTATTTAACAAGAAACTATTTTTTAATTAACATAATGTAATCCCTTAATCTTAATTATAAAGTTTAGAAAAAGTTATTTAATGTATCAAAGATAAATTGTTTTAATTAATATCTTACATTCACTGTTACTAATTTAATTCTCATTAATTTTTAAATTTTAATTAATGCTAATAACGTCTGATAAAAATGAAAAATCCAGAACTTCCTTTACCATCCATCGGTTTTTCATTTTATGCTTTTTCTCCCTTTATTATTACTATTTTTTAAATTATTTATGATTGATTGGGTTTTCTAATTAATTTGGAGATGACATTTTGGTTCTTTCTTTTCTTCTCCTTTTGATTTTATGCACATTTTATAATTTATAATAAGGAAATATTTTGAGTTTTTTATTTAGAAAAATATTACTATCAGTAATTGAAAATAAAAGAACAATTTTAATGAGCTTATGTTATGTTAATACCTTTTTCCTTGGTTTAATATTTGGATTGGACAAGGTTCTCAAAATATTAGGTATAATATGATTAATGAACGGACATGACATAAAAAAAGTAATTAAAACATAATATAAAAATAATATGAATATAAATATATAAATATTTTAAATATGATTATGATATGAATATATAAATTATTATATATAAAAATTATTGTTAATAGTTGAAGAAATTTGAAAATTTGCCGAAAATCTATTTTTTTAATGTATTTGCCTAAAGACAAATATTTGATTGATGTGCTAGTTTGGTTGTATTGTTGGGATTATTATGAGGGTTATGGAGGTTTTACATTTTCTCAGTTTATTATTTACATTTTGCTTTGGTACAAAGAGAGCATAAATCGGAAATAAAAGAAATGAAAAAAAATTATAGATATTGATATTAAGATTTAAATTTATTAGATATTATTTTTTTAGAGGAATATTGCATTGAACAATTATGCTAAGCCTTTGATTATCTAAATTTCATTATTTATAAATTGCAATTTTCTATTAAAAAAATTTAAAAATTTTTAATATTAATTAATCAAGTATTATAGAAGGAAAGAGTTAATTAGGTATTTGAGAGTAATTCATAATTTTTCAGTTCCTGTTAATGATAATAAATAAAATAAAATAAAAGAGAGTTATTTTGGTGTTAATGAGTGTAATTGTGTAAGAAATTATTTAAGATTTAAAAGAAAAAAAAAAAGAAACATGAAGGGTTTTGTTTTATAGGATTGCCCAAAAAAATTGGCTTCTTAAGATATTCTAATATAAAAACTGAATTATATATACTTTACATTTATTTATAAATCGAGTTATCTGATCAGCCTTATTGATCTAATTGAAATTAGATTAATTTTAAATAATTTTTTTGATAATTTGAGTTAATCGAATTCTAATTACTATTAAATTAATAAAAATTTAAATTTAAATTTAATTATAAAAATATATAAATATTTTAAAAAATATTTTTTAATGTTTTAATAAATTTTAAATAATATAAGCTTTTAAATATGAGCAAAACTGAACTTAAATAAATAAATTAAAAACAAATTTTTAAACCGTTATATGACGTTGCTTATGAACAGGTATACTCAAAGGCGAAGGCATTGTTCAAGGAAGTTAAAAGCACTTCCATCCCAGTTGAGTGTATCAATTTGAATTTAGACTAAGCACGCAAGCTTTGGCTAATGGATATACCTTACCATTTTTTTATAACCTATTTATAAGTTTAACCACGTTGTAATTATATTTAAAAATATTTATAATTTATATAAATATATTAATTTATAAAGTAATATATATTTAAAATTATTAAATTTAATATTAATTTTTATGTAAATTATAAATTTTTAATTTTATTAAATTATATTAATTTTATTGATAAATTATATCACTTATATTAATTTCATTAAATAATTTTAATAAAAAAATTAATACAATATGCATAATAACTTATTTTTATATTTCACTAAAATAATATCAAAAAGACCTGCATTATGTTATTACGTAAGTGATTTAATTTATAAAAGATTTATGGTAAAATTAATAAAAAAATATAAATTATCTTTAATAATTTAAATTATATAAATTTGAAAATTATTTATATATTATCTTATTTTTTATTTTTATATTATTTTATATTATATTTTTTTTTATTCTCTAATTAGGAATTAAAGTCTATCTAACTTAAAGAGAGAGAGAGAGAGAGAGAGAGAGACCGTTTCCTGAAACCGAAAAAATGGAGAAAACAAAAATCAGCAGAAAACCTCAAAAAAAAGTTATCAATCTCAAGAATCTTCCTCCCATCGATCCTTTAATCATCAGCCAAATCTACCAGGTAAAAATAACCCAACAAAACATAACTCGAATTAAGTTTTTCGATCAACTAATCAATCCATCGATCAATCAAATTGTCTGAGTTTTCTCTTTGGTTTCCTTTTTTTTTTTTTTTTTTACCCAGGATAAGCAGGAGAGCCCCAATTCCAGAAATCAACCGAATGTCGTGAAACCGACTGTCACGAGCCGAGACTCAAACTTCCAGCCCATGATAATCTCGGATTTACTCTCGAATCGGAACACAGGCTCCAAAGAAGGTTTGAAGCTGGTTGAATTTGATCAGTTACCCGGAAAAGCTGATTTGGGTGACGGAAATTTAAGACAGAAATCTCCAACCGAGTTGAAAGAAGAACCCAAGAGCGCCACGGATTTCAACTTCAACAAGGAGAATGAGATTCGCCGTAGTAATTTGGCTGTTCAAGGTAAGGATTATTTTGTCGATTCTGAAATTTTTTTTGCTGTTCAATTTTCATTTGTGTTTAACGCTTTTTTAATGTAATTCTGCTAATTCTGAAAGCATTAGGCTAAATTCGCCATTTAGCTTTAGTCATTAAAGGCAATCAAGTAATTGAACTTCAAGTCTCAGCAAAAGACAAAAATAATGTCTATTTTGCATTTTAGTACCTTTTATCTTTTCAGCTATGCTAATGGGATTTAGGTTTAGGTGTCAGCATCGAATATAGATATATATTTAATATAAATATATTTATTTTTAAAAAAATTTATATATTTATATCATCATAATTTTTGTATTAATGTTTGGAAGTGTGTTAGAAATTGATGTCGGACATTTGTATTAAAAAAAAAACGAGAAATAATTAGCAACAGAACTTTCATACTTAATGATATGTTCGGATGACAAATTTTAAATATTTAAATATTTTAAAATGTTAGTATTTTAAAATGTATCAATTCAAAATACTGACAAATAAATATTTTTTAAGAAAAAATTTGAATATTGAAATTTGGTCAAATAAAAAATAATTATAATAAAGGACAATGATATTATAAATAAATTTTAAAATATTAAGAAAATATATAATTTGAATATCATTATATTTTTAAAAATATATAGGTATTATTAACAACATGGAAAAATAAAAAAAATAAAATTTGACATTAGGTTTTACAGTGTAGTTGGAATTGAGTCAATAATAGTTGCATAAAATATTTAATATAAGAAATGCTAATCTCTTAGTCGAAAATCAGTAAATTTCTAAATTCTACCTTTATAAGTAGAATTTGAAACATAATTTAAGTTATTTAAAATTTTTCTTTCAAATTTCAAAAAAATTTAAATATTTTTATTTTTATTTTTGTCAAACAAAAAAAATCATCTTGGAAATTTGAAAGTCTTTATAATAATGAATTCTCTCTTTGAAATCCTCCGTTCAAACGCACCTTAGGTGTCATTTCCTCTGGTTTAATTTAGACGTGGCAATCTATGTACGTGTATTGTATTTTGTGTTTTTTGGGTTAATCGTCTAAATATATGCATAAAAAAATTTATTAAATAAATTTATTAAATGTGTCAAAAACTCAAAATCTTGAATACAAATATAATACATGCATTAAACGTGTTAATTTAATCATGTTTAAACGTATTCTATCATGTTTATTGCATCATTTTTCATTTTTATTAAATATGTTATGTCTATTTAATATTTTTATATTATGTTCAAAATTGTAAATTTTGGTTTAATTCTAACCTCGATAATCCTTTTTTTTATTCTCCAGTTGCGATATTTTTTATAAAATAAAAACCGAAATTGATGTACTAAAATGTATTACTAACAAGGCACTAATACGATCTTGTTTATTGTTAGATGGTCCGAAAAAGGC
>JBBYHK010476160.1:0-11198 GCA_038382065.1 Adansonia grandidieri | reverse complement strand
AGGAAGAGGAAACTACAAAGCCCTTCAGATCACTACATACTACATGGGTACCACTTTGCCTAAAGTGCTCATTGATAATGGGTCAGCTCTAAATGTAATGCCTATCTCATGCTTGAATTCCATTGACGTATCTCATATCTAAAATAGTCACACGGTGGTATGCCTATTCAATGGAACTTGCAAAAATGTAGGAAACATCACCACTCTGCTCCAAATTGGCCCATGCACTTATGAAGTAGACTTTCACGTGATGGATATTGCTCCACCATGCAACTACTTGTTGGGAACCTTGGATTCACTGTACTGGGGCAGTAACAAAAAGTTAAAATTCATCGTTGAAAACAAAGTTGTTAGTATTGGAAGAGAAAGAGATATCTTTACCACTACCTCAACTGATGCCCCATATGTCAAACCTAACAAAGATATCCTAAAATCCTTTTTATAATCCTTTGAGTTTGTCAACAGTATTTATGTCAAGAAAGGGTTGCCAATGATTGAGCCTCGGTTATCGAAGAGCACTCATATGGGTTTAAAGTTAACTATTGGCAAAGGTCCCTAGCTGGAAAGGGACTCAAAAAATGCCTATAAGGAATGGCCAAAGCCTTGAAAGTTGTCAACTAGATCAACAAAAGAGGGTTAAGATTCAAGCCAGTGAATAATAGAAAAGAAAACAAGCTCAGAAGAACTATAAGAAAAGGATGGCTAGTCTATCAGGACAAGACATAAGATATAAACCAAGGGTATTTCTAACCCTTCGAGAAAGTTTTCACATAGAAGGATATGTGAATACGGGCTTTGCAAATGTTATGCTCATACTAAGCAAGGAGTTTGGGGATCTCTCAATTAATGTAATTGATGAGCCAAAGACATCGGTGATAAGCCCCGAGATTAGTCTATGCCCTCCAAGATTTGTTCCAAGTGTTTGAACTGAAACTGAGATTCTTGTATTGGTCAAGTCTATTTCAAAGTAATGCTATGAACTAAACCTATATGTTTTTGCCCAAAAGCATTATAGGATCCTTTATATATGCATATTTTATTAAGCATTATCAAGAAAATGATTAAGCAATATGCATTTCATCTTTTGTGTTCATAGTTTTTTCAACTCTTAGACTTTTCTTTACATATTTTTCCATCTATATTATTCTTGTTTCCTTATTTTTAGGTACCTCAATGAAGGTGACATGAATATTCATACTGAAACTCTAAAAATCAATTTTAAGTAACCAATCTGAGTCGGTGAGGTCGAGTCTAAAGAGATTTATGAAGAGAACCCCATACCTCCACTTTTGCTGAGGGTATTGAATAGAAAAAAATAGATATTGCCCTATAAAAATAGAAGAAGACCAAAAAGGAGTCAGAATTGGAACCTCCATAAAACATTAACTTAAGCTGAACTAATAAGTCTCCTCCAAGAATATAAGGATGTGTTTGCCTGATCATACCAAGACGTACCTATATTAGACACCAACATTATGGTCCATAAACTTCCTTTCAAACTCAAGTGTAAGTCCATACAACAAAAGCTTAGATGGATAAGACCTAAAATACTTTTGAAGATCAAAGAAGAAGTAAAAAAATAATTTGAGGCAAGATTTTTCAAAGTAGCCAAATATCCTGAATGGGCAGCCAATACAGTCTTGTTCTAAAAAAGGATGGTAAAATGTAGATGTGTATAGATTATAGGGATTTAAATAGAGCTAGTCCAAAAGATAATTTCTGTTTGTCCCATATCAATACTCAAGTAGATGACATTGCCAAAAATGCATTATTTTCCTTTATAGATGGATTTTTGAGTTATAACTAAATCAAAATGGCAGCTAAAGACATGGAAAAAGTCATCTTTGTAACGATGTATGGCATTTTCTGCATAAAGTGATGCCATTTAGGCTCAAGAACGCTAGGGCAACTTATCAAAGGATGATGGTAACGTTGTTCCATAATCCAATTCACAAAGAAATTGAGGTCTACATGGATGATATGATTGACCAATTACCAAAGGATAGTGAACATGTGGCTCATTTGCGAAAACTCTTTTAAAACATCATAAATACTAGCTCAAGCTAAATCCTACCAAATGCACATTCGGTGTCATGTTTGGCAAACTATTGGACTTCATTATAAGTGAAAAAGAAGTAGAAGTTGATCTTGATAAAGTCAAAGCCATTCAAAACCTGCCACCACCTTGATTCAAAGAGAAGTGAGAAGTTTTTTAGGAACGTTAAACTGCATAGCCTGATTCATATCCTAGTTAACCAAAAAATACGACTTGATCTTTTAGCTACTTCAAAAATAAAGCCATGAAGAATGGAACGAAGAGTGCCAAGAAGCTTTTGATAAGGTCAAACATTACCTTTCAAATCAAACAATACTTGTGCTACCAGTGTTTGGTCAAGATCATGTATCTATCAGTTTTTGATAAGTCAATGGGCTGTGTATTAGGTCAACACGACAAGAAAGGCAAGAATAAACATGCTATCCACTAACTGAGTAAGAAGTTCATAGAATATGAGAATAATTATTTAGTTATAGAGAAGTTATGCTATGTTTTAGCCTAGATGACCCAAAAGTTTCAATAATACATGTTGTACCATACTATTTGGTTGATCGCTAAACTCGATCCCATCAAGTATTTTTATGGAGCTCTTGCCTTGTCAAGGAGGTTAGTCAGGTGGAAAGTCCTACTTTCTAAGTATAACATTGTGTATGTAAACTAGAAAACCATTAAAGGTAGTGCAATAGCGGACTTTCTGGTATGTTGGCAATAGATGACTATTAGCCTTTAGAATTTAAATTTTCTGATGAAGATTTGATATGCATATTTAAGGTAGATAACACTATCAAGTATGGGTCATCTTGGAAAACATACTTCTATAAAGCTTCAAATGCACTGGGGCATGGAATTGGGGTAATTCGTATCTCACCTGATGGAAACCACTACCCTTTCACTACAAATTAAACTTTGATTTCACCAATAATATAGTTGAATATGAGGCTTGCTTTATGGGACTCCAAGCAGCTGTTGAAAGGGGCATTCGAGCACTATAAGTATTTAGAGATTTAGCTTTTATCATTTACCAACTAAAAGAAGAATGGAAAACACATGATGCTAAACTGATCCACTATTGGATTTGATCTTGGAACTCAGAAAAGAGTTTGATGATATTAGCTTTCAACATCTACCCCGAGAAGAGAACCAAATTGTTGATGCCTTGGCTACTTTGTCGTCTATGTTTAAAGTCATTCAAGAATCGAATGTTGCTCTTATTTAGATAAGTATCTATACAGCACTGGCACATTATCAAAATGTTGAGGAATAAAATGATGACCTACCATGCCATAATGACATCTTTTAGTATGTTAAAAACTAGTAATACCTAAAAGATGCCACCAAAACTAACAAGAAAACCATCTGAAGGATAGCTACAAGCTTTATTTTGGATAATGAGGTTTTGTACAAGAAAGGTTGGGATCAAGTACTACTCTAGTGCATAGATGCCTCTGAAGTCAAAAGAATTCTTGAAGAAATCCATGAAGAAATTTAAGATGTGCATGCTAATGGACACCAAATGGTGAAGTAAGTCATGCGATCAGGTTACTATTGGCTAACTTTGAAAAGGATTGCATTGACTATGCCTGAAAGTGTAATAAATGACAAATCTATGCATACAAAATCCATATCCCACTAACACTTCTACATGTTATAGCTTCATGGCCTTGTTCTATATGGGGCATGGACATGATCGGATTGATTACCCCTAAAGGCTTTTAACAGGCATCATTTCATTTTGGTTGCTATAAATTGTTTCACCAAGTGGGTAGAGGCAGCTTCTTATACCAATGTCACCAGATCTATTGTATGCAAATTTGTGAAATGAGACATCATTTGTAGATATGGTCTTCCTGACCAGATCATTACTGATAATGAACATAACCTGAAAAACAAGATGATATAAGCAGTCTACTTTAGTTTAAGATTCAACATCGAAACTCTATCCCATACCATCTAAAAATGAATGGAGTAGTTAAAGAAGCCAACATGAATATCAAGAAAATAGTTGAAAAGATTATTGAGACGTATAAAGATTATCATGAAAAGTTACCTTCTGCTTTACATGGCTATTGCATGGTAGTACGAACATTTATAAGTGCTACCCTATTCTCTTCAGTCACAGCATAAAGATTGTCCTACCTATTCAGAGTTATGATGAAATCACAACTTGAAGAGGCTAAATGGGATAAGAACCAATATGAGCAGCTTAATTTCATTAAAGAGAAAAGAATGAAAGCCATCTATCATGGGCAAAGGTATCAAAAGAGCACGATGAGAGCCCATAAGAAAAAGGTCTATCTTTGTCAGTTTCAAGAAGGTGACTTGGTACTTAAATAAATTTTTTCGATCCATAAAATGCTCAAGGCAAATAGACCCCAAATTGGGAAAAACTGTATGTGGTGAAATATGTATTTTTCGGAGGAGCCTTGATCTTAACCGAGATAGACAAAGCAACATACCTAGTCCTATGAACTCTGATTCTATTAAGAAATACGATGGTTAAAAGGATTTTAAGATGAAAATCAGAAAGGGCATCTTATTTTTCCTTCTCCTTCCACTCTAAAAAAATACAAAAACAAATAAGATACATATCTTACATCACTAGAGAATCCTCTATGGATCACTCATCCGCCTTCATATGCTTCATGGCATACCCAAAATCACCTTATATTATATATCCATCAAAGCAAACCCGATCATGATCTTTAAGAATAACACTTTAAATATAAGATCATATGCTATCACAAGTCATATAACTCTTTACATGGCTTATGAGAATATTTTCATAAACACTTAAGTGACTAATACCAAATAGAGTTCTTATATGGGCCATGTTTAGTGAACTTGTTTCTTTAAACAAGCACCCAAATGGCATCCCAAAATCTCATATACTTTAACATATGATACTAGTTGCTTACTTTATAAGTAAAAAGGCATAACATGTGCTAAACTTTAGGAATTTCTAATACTTTGTCTTGATAGTATAATAATTAGAAACATTTTTAGGAACCTAGCTTTGATGCTTAAGTATCTCATGATTATAACACCTTACAGATCCTTTGCAAAGCTTTTTTCATCCAATTAGTGGTTTCTATAAGAAATCTCGACAACAAGTAATTTGATTATAAAAATTTATAAATAGTTTATAAATAAGGTAGTGAAAACAAATCAAACAAACTAATCTACGACTTACTAAATAGGATTATCTTGTAGCCAAATTTTTAGAGTCACTTCTAAGCCATGATGGATGACAATTATGGGTTTATATAGTCTAGGATTCAAAATTTTTATTTTTTTAAGAAATTACAATTTTAGCCCTAACCTATATGAACTTATTCAAATTAGGCCTAAGTAACCATTATACTAGTATTAGACATATTAGTCTAGTCTTACTTTAATTTCTACTAACCACCCTTATATGTGTGATCCATTAAGCCCCTATCATATTGACAATAAATATAAAATAGCATAATAAAGAATATTTTATATTTATAGACCAAAATTGGCATCTAACAATGCTTTATGGCCATCCAACATGCAAGAAGTGTCAATATGTTTTAAAAAGCCTGTTAGTGTTCAATATCGTAGTGTAATAAATATCCTTTCATAATCTATCCTAGAATTAGCAAGAGCATGGTTCGCTGTCTACTATTAGCCCATTCCATATTAATATGCAACCCCTATGTGTTAACTTCATAATCAATATTGACTTGGCCAAGGACTTTGAGTTAACATAGGCTAGGTACATGTGAGATGTGTCCCCCTTATATCACTTGGGATGATGAATCATCTCTGGACCACTCATTCACTTACCATATGATTCATGCCATTAGCATCCATCTATTATGGACCCATTCCTGATGGAATCAAAGTGTAGCACTCCTTATATAAGGTGAACTAGTGTCAGAAGTTTAAGGATCACTTACATTACTGACATATGATAATATTTCCATAGACACTTGAGTAAAATACCAAATGAAACTCTCATAATGGGTAATGTTTAGTGAACTTGTTATTATAACAAGCAACTATATGATGTCCCCAAGTATCTCTATACTTCAATATATGAGATCAGTTGCATGCATCGCATGCATAGAGGCATACATATGCCAGTCTTTATGCATTGTTAATGCCTTGTCTTAATAATGTGTTTGCAATACTTTTGACACTCTGAGCATAATGATGTATTTCCAATGCACATTAATGAATTTTTTATTTCTTGTAATGTGTGCTCATAATTTGTGTTTTGAGTTAATAGAAAAGTCATTATAGGACATTATTGTGGATCATGATGAAGTATGCATATTTCGTTAATTAGCTTCTTTGGTAAGTTACAAGTAAATGGTTTGTGAAAAGAAGCAAATGATCTAAATACTTTACAGCCATCATAATCCATAGATAGCGATTTGTCATGATATGGCAATTATAATGAAAATTATAGAGAGATTTGTTATTTTTATGTGGGCTATAATGTTTAGCTATTAAAGTTTAATATTAACTGATCATCAAACCAGGTGGGAAAATGTAAAATAATGATTCGACGTTTACTGGATAATTATCAATTATGGTTAATGATTAAAGATAATTGGTATACTAGTCATTTAATTTATGTAATAATAAATTAATATTTATCTTTTAATGATAAACAAATCTCTACAATTCTTTTGGATGCCTGATAACTATTCAAAACAAAAGATAGAGATAATAGTTACCTAGTCATCTCTATGTCCATTAGGATTACTCATAGTAAATGATGGTAATGGATAGTGTGGATTCAGATATCCATAATTATCCGATCTCTTTTTTTTTGTAAATTTGAATATTGCTATTGTGGATTCATACATATAATTACTAATCATAATGGATTCAAAGCAGATACAGATATAAACACTTAGTATTGATTATCTGAATCCTTATTACTTTTATAAGTAATGGATTTAGATATCCAAATCCTTATTACTTCTATGGATAATAGACTCAGACATCTGAATCTATTATCTGTTTATTTTAAAGTGCAAAAATTTATACTTATTGAAAGAATCAAACCTTGGTTTCTAAGGTAAGCTACTTATTGAATTTGAATTTTAGCAGATTTGGATATTCGACAGATAATGTTATTTAATTTAGACTTGGATAGTTACATGTGAATTTTATCCTAATAATAATTGGATTCAAATTTTAAGGCAGTTAATGAATTCAGATTTGAATATTATAAAAAATGCAAATATCTTATCCACTGTCATCCCTAACTCACACACACATATCTAGTTTCCATTTAAAAAGTCTTTGTTAACAAAAAAAAAGGATTGAGGGAGAAAAAGTAATTTACTTGTAGGGATCAAAGATTTAACCATGCTTTTTCACTTTCCGCATGATTAAAGTAAGATTTCTAAAGGTGAAAATTATGTGTGCAAGATGATAAATGTATTAAGTTTAATTGTTCAAAAGCTTGACAATTATTTACAGATCATGTTTACAACATATTTATAAAAATAACTATCTTTTGTTATTTAAAAAGATTTAAAATAATTTTTTAAAAATTATCTATTTTTCTTAATCATAAAGACATAAACATCACATAATTTTTTGTATTTGCTTCTTTCCACCTTCAAAATAGGTGTACTCATTCTAATTGATTATCCTTCATCCTTTTTCATGTTGTTATCACAACGTACCCCGGGGTGGATTCTCATGGATCTATGGGTGTATACGACTTAAAATATTTTTTTGATTAGGAAATTTTTCATGACTGAGACTTTTCTTTCATAACATGATGAAAATGAGAAAGTATAGATTCTCGACTCGTGATACAGTGAGGGGGACCATAAGATGAATAGCTTATCTTATTGGTCTTGGATGACCATCATAAGTGGCCAACGCTTGGAGTCGCCACCGATCATTTTGGGCTAGGCATGATCGGATGCCTATTGAAACCTATGTCTTGAGTTACAAAACTTGAAACATCGATCCCATAGTCTACGTGGTACAAAGATTAGCCATTTGAGTTCGAGAGTTGGTTATGCATGATGAGGCATGAACCTCTTCGCGACGCTCGAAATCGATACCTTAATAGTTATGTCTTATCTCAGTTTCGATTCTTTTGATCTTAACTAGTCACTATTTTGATATAATCCCTTTTTAATGCATGAATTTTATAGAAATACAAATCCAAGTTTTGATAAAAAAAAATTTAATCTCATATACTCCCTGGATAGATAGGGAATATAGAAATTTTTAATAAAATTAACCTTTGGCTTTTACTTTGAAAATGGAATATTCCATTTTGGGTACTAGAGAGATACCTACATGGAACATCACCTTCAATTTTACTTAAAATGATTTGAAAATATGAATACGAATAATCATCACAAAGAAATCATGTTAGTAAGACAATGAATAAAGTAACATAACATTAACCATTCAATGTAATGATAAAAAAAAGGGATGGACTATTGGAATTTATCTCGCAATTGGCATCGATTATCTAGGAATAACCGAATCTACAATTTTTGAGATAGATCTAGGTTCCTTGATTAAATGAGGTTTTTTTTTAAAAAAAAAAGGGCTTGCCTCTTGACATGTTCATGGAAATTTGGGAAGAAGAAAAATGTAATTATAGTTGAAAGACAAGATTAGAGTATCCCCTCAGAAAGATGGGATTGAAGTATTCCCAAGGATGATGAATAATTTTGACAAAAGAAGATTTTTAAATCTTAACAGTTTTGAAAAAATAGGGTTAGAGTATCCTCTCAGAAGGTTGGGGTTGGAGTATCGCCAAAAGTGACATGTTTGACACTCTTTAAATAAGTCAAGTTGGAAACTTAAGTTGACAAAACTTTGTGATTTAGAAAATGAGTGAGCATTTTAATGCTTTTGATAAAAGAAATTATTGTGGATAAGGATGGAAAAGATGTAAAAAAAATCTGTGCCTTGATGCGAGCCTATGGGAGGTCAAAGCATGTTCTCGAGGCTGATCAGGGTGATATAGTGACATTCGAATGTCTCGAGACAAAGCTCGAGAAAACGGACCATAACCAAAAATAGGGGACGACATTACACTATCCCACTTTCTGAATTTATTCTAAATTGGTTTGAAGGTTTTAAAGGGTGAACAAGATATCTTAGAAAGGTAACTCAATGAGGGTCAATCTAAAAATATTCCTAATATCCCAAAAAATCACTTTTCGAGGGAATAAAGTTTCAAGCTTGGATTAATTACGCTGTTGGCAAAGCATACGAGGGACAAGATGTGTCAAAATTTAGAAAAACACCTTGGTCTCGTTTGGTATCAAAAAATTACAAGTGATACCTTTCTGAAAAGGGAACTTCATGAATTTTTTAGGAAAAATGTTTGAAGGATTTGGAAATCTAGTGGGTCTGAATGGCCTGATCAAAATACATGTCACTGATTTTAAGGATTCCAGATAGTTTAGATTTGAAAAATCATAACTCTCTCATCCGGAATGATTAGGGGCTGAATAAGACATCGTTTTAAAGTTAATTCAACACACTTTGAGAGAAAACGATCAAAAAATTCATGAAAAATCATTTTGGATTTTAAACTGATTTTTCAATTTGCAATAATTGTGCTGCCAGCAGCGGACAAAGCAAAGCCGGGGATATTTTTTATTTTTCTTTGTGTTTTTGGGTCCAAACTTGGGTCATTGACATTTGAACATCCATGACTGAAGGGAAAGAGCGGCATGAGCATCACGAATTATTTGCATAGCCCTGGTATAGTTTGGGATGATGAAATAGCCCATTGATCATACCACTCAAGGTTTTGACTAAAAACAAGGCACAAACATTTTGGGAACAAGTGCAGGGCCATTTTTATTGGAAAATCATAAGATTTGAGCTCGTTTAACCAAGATTCCAAATCTGAAAAACTTAATTTTCCCTAAGATTTTTTTCCTAACTTTAAAGAAAATGCTAAGTTCATGTTAATCCTTATTGGTTAAGGTTAACATGCTTGGCTTGGGGAAGTTTTAAAAAACAATTTTTTTGACAACCATCAAACATGCATTTAGATAAGGAGAAGACAATGAACATACAAGGGGATGGCACATAACATGAATGGGGATGCTAACTTTACCAATGGTCTTCACAAAGAAAGTGTTATGCACATATCTCATGAAGTGAAGCCTGCTAAAAATGATAATGATTCATGGAAAAATGCAAGCTAACATACAAACATACTTGAAATATGCTAGGCTAAGGATTTATCATCGATTGAACATAACATGATGCATGAATATAGCATAAAATGCATGAACAATAGCTACCCAAAAATAATAAGAATAAAATGAGACATTTTGCACATCAAAAGGGGCATTAAGACATCCAAATCCTAAGCTATCACAACCAAAAGCCACAATAATGCATAAGAATCCTAAAAAGGTGGTGGAAGCATGGAAAGCTCGCTAAAATGATAAAGATGATAAAAAGTCAGAAATGAAAATGATTAAGTAGAAAGTTATACTAAAGAAGCTTCAATTTTGGTCAAGTGGTTAGAGCAGTAGAGATGGCCTAAATTCTCCTCTTTTTTTTTTGTTGTTAATTAGCAAGAAACAAGAAAAAAAAAGGAAAAGTTTTGACTCTGGTATGGGTGAGGATGATTTTTCATAGTGTACAGTGGTTGAGAATGAATGTTTGGGGCTGTTTTTTGGATGCTGAGTGAAGGGCTACGGGATTCTATTTTTTTGTTGTCTAAATAAGTTAGGAGAGTTAAAACAAGTTGGAAAAACATTTTTTTCAGCTGAGATATTGATGGTCTATTTATACCAGCACTTTGGAGCTAAATTGGAGGTGTTTTTGGTTATTTCTCAAGGGGAAAAGTTGTGACAGTTGATGGCTATAGGGTGGCTGTAGGAAACAATTTACTGCCAATATGATCAACATAGGGTGGCTGGTTTGATTGCTAAAATCAGATACTAGCAAGTAGGGTGGCTAATGGTGATCTTTGTCAACAAACAAGGGAGAAGTAAGGTGACATATGACATTGACCCTTTAGGATCTAATTTATACCATGACACATTGTATCGATACAATGGAACCATTTGTGGTACATATCTTTATGAACGAACTTCTAAATACTTATTCAAGGTCACTAAATGAAATTCAAACATGTGTTGTCATTCTCTAA
>JBBYHK010476150.1:0-18869 GCA_038382065.1 Adansonia grandidieri | reverse complement strand
AAGATTTATTTGTCTACAAATTAAAGATCAAGTACTATTTTAGTGCAAATTAAAAGTTACAAACTGACTGGTTGAAATAAAAATATAAAAAAATTATATAAATAAAATGATGAAATTTTTTTTATAATTTTAGCCTTACTACAAAAGAAAATTTGATGAAAATTTCAAAGTGTCATGAAAAATTAAAATATTCTTTGAGAGGAAGGGGCATATTGAACTTGTTACTTGCGTTTGAATCTTTGCATTACTTTAATTTTATTGTCTATTTGAAAACAACTTTTAAAATAAGATATAGATAGAAATACAACACGGATATCTGAATCTAATTTGTACATACATTATATGTAAAAAAAATAGATGGATATAAAAATTTAATTCTTTTAGATTATACTGAAATCTATCATTTATATTCATATTAAGAAATAAAAATATATATAACTTATCTAATAATTCACAACTTGTAACATCATATAACATAGTTTTTTTTACTATTTAATTAATATAATATTTGTTCTTCTAATTCAACAACTAAAGGTTTTTTTAATTATTTACATCAATTCATCTCATATTATTACTTAATATTTTAATTTTTATTGATAATTTATCAATACAATAATTTTTAATAAATAATTTAAAAACAACAAAAATTAATTAACCCTATTTTTCAAAAAAAATATTATACAACACAGAATACAAAATTGAAAGTATTTTAATAGTGTTGCAAATGTACATGACGTGGAAAAATAACTAAAATATAACAGAATACAAAAAAATAACCAAGAAATAAATACATAAACCTATAAAAGTTTATAAAAAAACAAATGAGATGCAAAATTAAGAGTTATTTAATATTTAGATATGGTAATTTCAAACATAATTGAATATGATACAATAAAATAATTAAAAACAATGCAATACCAAATATAACACTAATATAGCATGAATACATTAATATGTCAAAATTTATATAACATTAAATATAAACATATCAAAAAATTTATATATGCGCAATGACGGTAACGAGAACATGAGAAGCCCCCAAAAGATTTAGAATCCCCATATTACATATATATATATATATACACCGACACATATTTATATTAAATAAATTTAAAATGGCATTTTAAATTAAATTTTTAAGTTTTTGTAATTTAATTTTATGCATTATAATGTACAAAAGGTTAAATTCATATTTTTATTTTTGTATTTATTTTATCTAACAATCATTGTTTACAAAGTCTTAAAATCAATAAGCCTGTCATAAATATCAGTCATAATCATTTAATTAAAAAAACAAACTAATATCTTTCTCAACAAAAAGTATTATTCAATATCATATAAGAGATTATTGAGATATTTATTTTTTTTTATTTTTTAATATTTTCTTTCTTTAAAAAAACTTATTCATTATTTTAAGTAAAATTATTTATTTGACATATTTTGTTTATGAATTGAACAAATTTATAATTTTATGAGCTTGTTAATTTTTATTAGTATATTAATTGCCTATATCTTTTATATTTGTACCTATAGAAAGATAATTTGAATAAAAATAAAATATAATTTTAGTTGACCCTTTTAAAATCAAATGTAAAGATCCGCTACTCTATATATATAGTAAGACCTTGAATATGATTATAACACAAGAATAATACATATATAACATGTGTTAATTTTAAAAAGAAAAACTAACAATTGAGGGGATACTTTTCAGTTTATGTTCAAAATTAAAACATAATATAACATGAAAGAATAATACTAACACATCATAAATGTACGAATATCAAAATTTCTATATAATGTGTCAAAATTTATATTTATATATAATATTTTAAATATAATTATAATATAAAATAATATAAACACAATAGGTGATAATGATTTTTAAAAAATTTTAAAATACTTGTGTTTACTTACCATTTGAGAAGCGATTGCTTCCTCCATTATTCAACAATTATGGACAACTTTTATTGTATTTTATATGATGATAAGAAGATGTTCAAATCAATGAAGTATTTTATAAAAGCGTAGAATTAAAAAAAAAAAAAATTGAGTGGACCTTTGTTATTTGGTTGTGGCCAATGGAATTCCCAATAATTTCCAGTAAAAAAAAGGGGGAAGAAAATGAACTACAGAAGGAACAGATCTGAAAAAGTTTTTAAAGAATGGTTGAAATTCATTTTGAGATGTGAAGTAAAGGAAGCAATGATGCTTTTTGTCTCCCATCTTCATTGTCTTAATAAAAATAGAAGTTTTGTTAATGAGTATTTTTAAAATTCAACAAGAGTTGAACCAAGGTTAGTAAAATTAGACCGTAAGTAAATCGATGTGATTTTCATTTTTAATCCAATTGGTTTAGCAAGTTAGATTGATCAAATTATTTAAATAAGATTTTAAATATTTAAAATAATATTAATGATAAATAAATGTTAAATATATTAAATTATTAATAAAAACATATATTTAGCTTAGTAGATAGTCTTTAATATAACTTTTAAATATTACGGATTCAAATGTCATTACATAAAAAAAGTATTTTTAAAAAAATAATTAAAAAATAAAAATAATTTTTCACTTTTTTGCGAATTGAATCTTTTTTAAGTCGGTTCAACTAAACTCCGGTTCGTTATATAAATTTGGGCTGGATGAAACTCTAATTCTTGATTGAATCAATCCAACCAACTGATCCAATCTAGTTTTTTAAACCAAAAGTTAAATTGCAATGTGCTATTTGGATTTGATAGAGGACTTTGAGCTAATTAGGCCAAGCTTTAGGTGATGTTATCATATATTTTTGGTCATCTGGGTTGCTTTAAATTTAATTACTAGTAAGAGCAAGAAATATTATTTGAAAAAAACAAGAAATTTGTTTTTAACCTCACACATAGAAGTGTTAATTACGGGGTTGGATCAAATTTAGATAATAAATAATTGTTATACTTATATATATGTGGCCCATGACCAGCATAGGCCCAAGCCAATCATTATGTCAAATGCTTGTCCATTTAAGTTAACCCTAGGTCACAAAGGAATCTATATAAAGTAATGTATACTCTTTAAACCCAAAGCCAAACCTCTTTTGCATATTTACTATTTTATTTCTTTACCTTTCTCTTAGAAGAACCCTTGGTAACTTAAGTATTGGAGTGGGCCCTATAGTATAAACTCCAATGCTATCTAACCTTTTTTATCTTACAGATCTTAGCTTGAAAAGCAAATGGATAGTCCTTAACCAATTGACCTCCATTTTTACATTAACAAATGGCATCATCTGTGAGGAATATTCTAAAAAGCCAATGTCTCACAATATGTTAGTTCACTAAACCATAACAAGTCATTATGACCTCCTAGACAATTGAATCCACTCACACTACTCCAGTAACATCTAGCATAAATCAACCGCTTATCAATCCATTGCTTGGTGTCATAATGCTTAACTCAACAATGACGTCTGGAATGATCTCAATGACCATATCTACTTATCTTATACCACCTACATGCCCATACATGTTCGCCTACTTATACCAACAAACACCACTTCCTTTCGACAGACGGCCACAACAACCAAACTATTACTAAAACTTACTCATATCTATTTCACCTTCGACATATCATAAACATGTGATCCTTCACCTAAATATCTTAAGTACCATGCCTCCTAGTAGCTTTTTAACCCCTATTACCGTCACTCAAACCGTTATTGCCACCTTAGATACCAAACTATAAACCTGCCATTAATTAATACAATAGACATATTTAGCTAGATGTATATGAACCCTATGAAACCCATGGTACTACAAGGCTACACGCCACCTGTGCCACAATCTGACTACTATGGTCACTATCTTGGTTAGATCCAGGCCATGATCAATCACACAGTTGCATAATAAGCCATTACAGAATAACAGTAACAACAGGTCAACCAGCTGATCAAGGCACAGCTAATCGCTAAAACCAAGCACCTACCAATCAAATCAGAACAACCAAGCTAGCATACGACCAAAAATCCTAGGAGAGTTCTTATCAACTCCAAACAAGAATTAATTAGAAGATAAGGAGCAAGAAGGAACCAACAGACACATATACCCCTTTCTAGACCTAGCCTTGGTGGATCAAGTGGAAGCCCTTAAGTAAGGGATCAAAAGCTTGAAGTAACCTTATAAAGACAACTAGGATTGGCTCAACGTTAAGCATAATCCTTTGTCCCTAGTCATCTGCAAGGTATCTAAGCATAAGAAAATTAAGCTTTCATCTTATACCTATGATGGTACAGCGAATCATATTGATAATTTAAACCACTTTCGAGCATTTCATAACCTATAGGACATCCCAGATGCGGTTCAATGTAAAGCCTTCCCTGCCATTTTTTGTAGATCAGCATAAACATGGTAGTTTACTCGTCAGAACTCAAAAAACTAGAATTAACTAGCCTAGTATACAAACTTTGAAAGCCAAGAATCCTAAGAAAGTTCTTATTCAACTTTAAATGAGAATTGATTAGAAAATGAAGAGCAAGAAGGAACCAACAAATACATATACCCATACTAAATCTATCCTTATTGGATCAAGTAGAAGCCTTTAAACAAGTTATCAAAAGCTTGAAGCAACCTTATAAAGACGACGGTCCTAGGACCCCTTCTCCTTTTTTTTTTTCATTAAGCTTTTATTAATCACTTTGTTCCAGCGTTAGATTTCATAGGTCTAGGCATTTTTTACTTTTATTAGTGAGCTAGGGTCTACCACCATAAAAGATATTTGGATAATAGAGCCCTCATTTCTTTCATCTGATCGGATACAGAAAGAAGAGATGAAGACTTGGAGTACATTCATTCTCCAAGTTCAATTGTTGATACTTTAAAAGATTAAGAATGGTATCAACTTGCTCCATTTTCGTTGAATTCGAGCATAATCACTTGCCTCTGGTTATCCACTAAGTACCTATGCTTAAGACAATTAAACTTTCACCTGACACCTATGATGGTGTAGCCAATCCTATTGATCACTTAAACCATTTTCAAGCCTTTCATAACCTATGGTACATCCCAGATGCAGTTCAATGGAGTCTTCCCTATTACTCTTTACAGTCCAACACAAGCGTGTCCCTAAAACCAAGTTCTATTATGAACTTTAATTAGTTAGCAGCCAATTCCTAACCCACTTTAGCAGTTGCCATACAGTGGCTAGAACAATAACAAACTTGATGGTTGTAAAGCAAAATCATGAAGAAACCTTTAGAGAGTACATAAAGCATTTTAATGCAACTATATTGGAAGTCCTCGAATTGAATGACAAATGAGCTATCCAACTTTTATCTTTGGGTTTGCCACGAGCATCCAAAGTATGCCTTTATCGATGCCCAACCAATAAAACTATATCAACTTTAGGAAAATGCATAAATATATGTGGATGCTAAAGACATAAAGTTTATCAACTGTAAATTTGAATGACCTAAATGGGATTAAAGGGGAGATCGCTTTAGGCTATCATGAAAAAGGCTAGACTGATTTAGTTAAAAAAAAACTATACAAGTATGCATTCAAACACCAGACTTAATGAATCTTTAAATCAATAGCAAACAGGAAGGAAACATGACTAAGTGTCCTCTTATAGTAAGTATGACACTTACATCCCACTTAATGCCAATCGAATGCAAATTTTACACACTATTATGAGATATGGCTTAGTTGAATGGCCACCATCATTAAAAGGAGAAAAAAATAGTAAAAACCCTAAAAGCTCTGCAAATTCCATGATGACGTTGGCCACATCATAAAAAAATGCATTAACCTCAAAAACACCACTGAAGCCTTAATACAAAAAAAAAAAATCAAGCAATTTGTAAAAAAAAAACAATGCTAGTCAGAGTATATCACAACCACCAAATTGGCATAATGATAAGGCCAAAGAGAATTGCCCAATCTTTGGTACCATAAACATGATAATTAGATATAATGAAACTAAAGCAAGTAGTAAATCCAAAAAAAAAGTCACATATGAAATCTTTCACGGTGGTTGATGCCTATCCTAAAATGGAAAGGCTAGACAATTGGGAAATGACCTTCAATGACAATGATAATGAGTTAGTCGCTGTCAATACAAATGACTTAATCATTGTATCAGCCATGGTGGATAATTATTGCATTGATAGAATATTGATTGATAATAATAGCATCGTTAAGATTTTACAATGGGACATTTTTCAAAAGATGGGATACTGTGTTGATAATCTCACACCTTCTTTACCTATATATGGTTTTTCTAATCAGCCAATACCAGTTAAAAAAACAATAACCCTTTTCTAGTAACCCTTGGTAATGGTGAACATACACTTATGGTGAAGGTGGATATCTTGGTTATTGATCAACTGTCGGTAGATAATGGAATCTTGGGTTGACCAGTGATAGAAAAGGTAAAACTGATCATGGTTTATTACCTAACAGTAAAGTTCCCAATGCTAATTGAACTTAGATACTTCAAGGCCAACCAAACAATGACATGACAATGTTATCTATTGTCCATCATATTGAATACAAAAAGGTAGCATGATTAAGATGACAAACAAAATCAGCCTTGAAAAGAACACCATGCCGATAAACATGATCACAACAATAGGTTTAAATACTCTAACACTTGAAAGTTTGGATGTTAGGAGCGACCTATATCATCTTAAACCTCAGCTCGTTAGGGAAACAAAAATGGTGCTTCTACATCTTCCAAATCTAGATTTAACTCGATGATTGAGGTCACATTGGATCAAAAGGCAAAAAAAGATTTTTTACTCATCTTGTATTGAAATGCATATGTTTTTGCGTGGTTAACTATTAATATGCTAGGTATTAACATAAGTGTTATCATACATTTTTTAAATGTAGATTTTATGGTGAAACTAAAGAGATAGAAGAAGCGTAAGTTTGCCTCCAAAAGAATTCAAGTCGTCAAGGAGGAAACTGATAAACTCTAATGGTAGGTTACATAAGAGAAGTGTAATACCCTGAATGGCCAGCCAATATAGTGTGCTCAAAAAGGCTAATGTTAAGTGGAGAAATATGTCGACTTCACCGATTGAACAAAATCTATCTAAAAGATAGCTACCCACTTATTGCAATTGATCACCTAGTTTACACTTCGACTAGACATAAATTTTGATCTTTTATGGATGCCTTAACTGGATAAAACGAAATTAATATGAAACTAGTAAACCAAGAAAAGATATTGTTCATCACTAAAGACAAAACCTTTTATTAGCAGTGATGCCTTTTGGATTAAAATGTGAGACTCATTATCAGTTTCTAGTTAAACAAATTTTTAAAGATCAAATTAGGCGATCCATAGAGGTAAATGTAGATGACATGTTGGTAAAGAATACCTCAATTTAATAGCATATTGATGATTTAAGTGAAACTTTTCAAGTCTTATGAAAATAAAAAATGAAACTCAACCAATCAAAATGCATATTCAGGGTCGCACTTGGAAAATTTTTAAGATTTTTGGTATTCTCTCAAGGAATTAAGGTGAACCCCAAAAAAATAAATGCAATCCTTGAGATGCCTCCGCCAAACTCTACAAAAGAATGTGCAATGACTGACAGGTAAAATAGCTGCACTTAATCATTTTATTTCAAAATCAACTGATAAATGTTTACCTTTCTTTAAGTTTCTTATAGGAGCCACTAGATACAAGTAGATAAAAGAGTGCCATCAGGCATTCGACCAAGTAGAAGAATACCTCTGCTCGCCACCATTACTAGTTCCAAAGAACAATGAACTATTATTAATCTATCTAGTTGTGACCTATGAAACAATACTTACTGCCCTAGACAAGGAAAATGACAAGGTACAGCTCCCTATCTATTATGTGAGTAGAGCACTCCATGAAAGAAAAACTAGTTATACTAGAATTAAAAAAATTGGTATATGTACTTGCTATAGCTACAAGAAAGTTGCAACAATATTTTCAATCCCACCTTGTTACAGTACTCACTAATCACCCTTAAAAGATATGCTATAAAAAGTTGACTCCATGAGGCAAATGATCAAATATAATGTGGAGCTTAGTGAATTCAGGCTAACTTACACCCCTAAAAGGGCAAGCAAAACCCAAGCATTAGCTACCTTCATCATAGAATGCTCTTTCACAATTTCTGACGAAGTAATAAGGTTATCAAAAATAGACAGTAATGATAATCCTAGCCTTAATGGAGTTTATGTTTATCTATAATCCCTCAAGCACTACTTTCTGTAAAGTGTACAAAACAATGATACCAAATATGCATTCTTTACATTGACAAATCATTTGGGAAAAAGGAGTTGAGATTTAGCATCCTATTGAGGGCCATGATTAAAAATATGGCTTATCCTTTGAGTTTACAGCCGTAAACAATGTTATGGAATATGAGGCATTGATAGCAAGAATGGAATTCGTAAGGACCTTGGGAACCGGCCATTTGAAAGCCTACACTAACTCAGAGCTGATGGCAAGTCAGGTTAATGGATAGTGCAAGGTCAAAGATCAGTTATTAACTAAGTATCAAGATGTAATCTCCAGACTCTGTAACTCCTTTCACTAGATAGTCATCTAACAAATTCCCCATAAAAAAATGGTAAAGCTGACTCGTTTTCCAAGATAGCGAGTAACTTAGAGATTATGAGTACAAGGAAGATTCTATTTAGTGTATTAAAGCACCAAGTTATGACAAATAAGTCCATGTATTGACCTCCAACACTGATGACACTTGGATGATCCCATGTGGTTTTTCTGCTAGACCAAGTTGCTCCTAATGATCCATTGTTAAGGAAAAAGATGGAAAAAAGGCTACCAAGTGTACTATCATTAATAATGTTCTGTATAAAAAATATTTTACCTTCTATTTGCTTAAGTGCTTAGATCCAAAAAAAAAGCAGACTATGTCTTAAGGAAAATTCACAAAAAAAAAAAAAATGTGAACATTGCCTGAGGGATAAGGCATTAGCATAAAATGCCTTAACATAAGTTTTTTTTTTAGGGGGATGACTACAAGAAAAGATGCCATAAACTTGGTGAAAAGACATGATAGATGCCGACAGTTTGCCAAAATACCTAGACAACTAGTCGAAGCACTGAAGGAGGTCTTTAGCCCTAGCTTTTCTGTGTAAAAACAATCAACATATTGGGTCCCTTTCTACTGGTGACATCATAGCGTAAGTTCTGGATTGTAGCTTACAATTACTTCATAAAGTGTGTAGAAATGAAACTCGTAACCATAATTACTTCCATATCCATGGAAAAATTTATTTGAAAATCTATTCTTTGTTAGTTTGGGATACTAAACATCGTCACAGAAGACAATAAAAAATAGTTGTAAGCTAAGAAGTTGAAGAACTTTTATGAAAATTTTCTCATCAAATTGCTACACAACTCAATTATCCATCTCTAATCTAATAGACGAGTTGAATCTATGAATAAAATATACTTCAACCATTAAGGAAAAAGTTAAATGATTCCAAAGGGGCTTGGGTGGAAAAAACACCAGGAATACTTGGAATGATGAAAACAACCGAATGCCAAGCCATATGAACCACGTCTTTTATCTTAGTCAGCAATATAGAAGCAATGATTCTAATAAAAATTGGTGTTCACAACATCTGAACTGCCAATATTGGCCACAACATAAATAATTTGTATTTAAATATGAATCTCAATTTGTTAGAGGGAAGCAGAGAAAAGGCTGCAACAAGAATGGCGATTGAAGCACAACAACTTTCTAGATATTATAATTAAAACGTAAGATAAGGCAGTTTCAAGTGCACGACATAGTGTTACGATGTTGCAAGGCAAGTCGATCAACTTTAGAAAGTAAGAAATTATCTACAAACTAGGAAAAACCATAACAAATCTCCTAAGTTGTCAAATTCAATGCATATAGATTGATAGACATGACTGGTAAGCCTATACCTAATACTTGGAATGCAGTTCCTCTTAAAAACTATTATCTATAATAAGTTACTAGAATTATTTTTGAAGAAAAAAAGTCAAAATGATTATTTCCAACAAGCGACATCAAATCGAATACTCCTAGATCGTAATCATTAATATCGAATGATCTAATAGTTACTCTACACATACAAGCAAGTGACATTAAATTGCAATGCAAACATGCTCTATTAACCAAAAATGGTTGACTCGAAACTTGATATATACAAGTAGGCAACATAAAATTGTAATGCAAACACGCTAATTTGCCTTTAGAGGCCCATTCGACATGTGAAAATACAAACGACACTCGATCATATCTGAATTGACCATTAGATGATTAATTGCCAATAACGCAGATTGACCTTTGTATAATAAAACACCACTAAAGCGATTAAATAATCAAAAAAACACATGCAAAATTAACATGAACATAATACTATTTAAACGCTCAAAATCAACTCAAGGTTACAAAGATAAGTTATGGAGTCAATCATTAAAGAGAGAGATGTATCAAAACACTATAATCCAACCAGATTCTTATCATATCATAAAAAGTTACATAATGAGCTACAACACTTCATAAACTGAGTCTTTAATAATTAGTTCTTACAAAACAAAGTAATAGTCCAAAATAAAATTAACTTAACAATGTTCCTAGATATTTACAAAAATTATTTACATGAAATAGCCTAAATACTGATTGTAGCACTAAATGAAGGAGTGTCCTTTTGCATATGACCACCAAAACACACATGTTTTACCTTCTTACCTCTTACATCTTTTGATCCATCCTTATAAGTCATCTTTTTTGGTGTGTGGAGGTACTAAAAGCCACATCTCAATTCACCTCTTTTCTATATCTTTTGGGCTTGGCATCAAAGCTTTGAAATTAGAGGGAATAGCACATAACTTGAAAAGTTGTAGATCCCTAAGGTCTAAGAGACCACAAAGTAATTGAACACCATATAATGTACTCTATCTATACTCATTGCCATAAACCATAAGTTGGCCTATCAATTCCATTTTTTGAGCATTCAAGGACTATTGCATACAAGAGTTTGCCTTCATAGTCCGTACTTCAAGCTTTGAGATTGTGGCAGTCACCACCATCAATTCCAAGCGAAATGGTGTAAGCTTATTTAGTTTCTTCTGAGTCCCAAAATAGGGCAGCATTCTTCTCCTTAGCCACCTTTAAGCCACCCTTTGCCTTATTAGCCTTCTCTTTACAGTTCAAATTGAGCTTGTCAAAAGCCTTATTCTCCGTGGACAAACCATAAAGTTTGGTTTGCAATTCTTTAGCCTTGGCCTTATTGCTGGCTACTATCTTTTTTGTTTTATCGAGGCTAATGATTAAAACATATATTTGGCGAATGTTGGTCATTTGGCAATGCAAGGCCTACATGACACAAACAATAACCCATACATGCATAAAACAAAAGAATAAAGAGTCTACAGGAAAATACCAGTCGAAGATTATACCTTAACCATACACACTAAACTAGATTAAAGGTTGGTTGCTATGTTCTTTGCAATAAAACTCCATATCAAGACCTAAGACACTTTTGTTTACCTATTGGTACACCACCTCAGCATCAAGTAAGATCCCTTTCAAGTTGGAGTTGTGCCTCCATGAATGCACCTTACGAAAAGTCACTCCACTTAATGCACTTGGTGAGCCTAAGGAATGCCCAAAACTAAAGCTAGTCGTAGTCATAGGTATAATAAATGTTGACATATCCCTAAAAGTAGTAGGCTTGCTATGACTTGTAAACATTATAATCGCATCAATTTAAGGTGTTCCTATAGTAGAAGTCAGTGGTAACGCATTTAGAAAGGTGCCAGTTTTGGAACCAATGGAAGATTAATCAAACGTTAATTTTTTGGGTGCAGGAGTATCCCTATCACCTTCTGTGGTGTTTTTCTTCTGAAGTAATTTATCCTCTGTTGCAGTTGTCTTTTCTATTTTGGGCTTCATAATAATGACTCACATAGCAAGATACATTCTAAAAAGGAGTAATAGTTGAGTTAAACAATGATTAGCTAAAAAGATAATGCACACCTCTGAAATACACCCTTCAAAGTAAAAATGTTAAATGTTTGACTAGCCATGCCTTTCCTTGTTGGTCACCCTAAAGAACTCCTTTCCCCTCCCTTAATCACTTTCATAAAATCAATATATGGTGCACTCATGGCCATAAGAAGAGTAGTAGCCATGTTAGAGGAATATTCTAAGTTAACTACATCATTTGGTAACCCACTGCCTGAACTAGAACCAACGAATAATTACCTATAAAATAAAGATAAGATTCAAGCAAAAAAGAATTACACTAACAATAAACAAAAATATGATATGATACATAACTGAAGCATTTTTATGTGCTCAACCCCTTTGATTGATGGGGTGTGTAGTATTTTCAGGAATGTGAGAAACATTAAGGCCAAGACAATATCATTGTACCTTTTAAAAAGTAACATAGTTTTAACATTTAATTTGATGGCCAATAAAGAATTGTTTTTACTTATTCTTGAAGTTATTAAAAGGCTCTTTCATGTTGTTTATAGGCAAACAATGATTCTATTCAATTGAAATCCTCATTTTGTGCTCGCCATCTTCTGTATTATAAAAAAAAATGACAGTTCATGACATGTGCTTTAAAAAGAATGTTAGTTATCACCTTGTTGCTACTTGAGTGCAAGTAGTACCAACATTTGTCTTGACTCTTCAATGAAAATAAATGCTTCACAACATCTATAATGGGCATCGACTTCTTTTCTTTACATATAATAAAATATGTCACTAGCATGACCTAAGCATTGGGCTTCAATTGATTCGAAGAGATATTATAGAGGTTCAATACCTTATAAAAGAATGGCTCTAGAGGAAAATAAAAACCTCTTTTAGAAACGTAGGAATAGAAAGAAACACTATTACCCTCTACATTGGTTATAAATTACCTCTAGGTAGGGTGTAAAATTTAGACCTCTGTCCATCAACCATTTCTTAACCATAGATATATTATTATTGCACCTGTTAGCATCAGCAAAACCAGTATTTATCCTTTCTCTAGTGTTTGGAAACTCTTTATTCTCTTCATCATCACTAGAATTCTACTCAACATTCGAGGAATCCTTCATTTGCTCGTCTATTTCAATCATTGCAGAACTTTATGCCTTTCAATGGGAATAGAAGTTCCATCTACTACTTCTAATACAATCGATCACTAGACTCACCAATGTTAGAACTCTTCATGTCTACGTATTTCCTTACCACTAGCCACAATTGACCTTTTCTGGCAACCATCTTTAAGAGCATATGCGATTTAAAAGTAACTATTCAACAAAAAAACACTTAAAACTTGGAAAAGCAAATGATAATTAGATCAAAAGGACAGTGGTAATGAAACCTTACCTAGAATATTGGTCGAAAAGAGATAATAATTGATGAAAGATAATTATGCAACTACATCCTCAAAATGAAACCTTAAAAGCTTTAACATAAATATCCTAAGAACTTCCACTGGAAGAAGATTAATGCTCAATGTAACATGCAAGAAGTTTGAAAATTTCATAGGTAAAAATTAAAAATAGAAAAAGGAAAGAGAAAAAGGAAAAAAGAGAAAAAAATGAATGGAAAACCTACAAAAAAAATGCAAAGTGGAAACATTTGAAGTGACATAATTATCTGTATATATATATTCAATAAATGCAAACCTCGAGACGTGTACAATGTGGCACATGTTAAGTATTAAATAACTCCGTATAGCTGTGTCATAATCACTTGTGATTTGCTCACGTCAGCAAACAATTAAAAATTTGAAATTAAGGCCATAATAGGTGATCAAGTGCTTTGAATAACAGTGCACTCTAACTCAACAACAAAAATTTGTCATCTTTTCAATATAAGACTGCCTACTGCATAGTAAGGCTGTGCATGGTCACTTTATAAGAATCCCTAATCCTATGGGGTAATTGCTATTCTATCTATATGACGGCTTACAACCAACACGGGCTCAAACCAATCATTATGATAAAAGCTTGTCCATTGGTAAGGCAACTCTAGGTCACATAAGAAATCAATATAAAGTGATGTGTTTTTTCTAAACCTTAAGCTCAACCTTTATTGCATATTTATTGCTCTATTGTTTTATCTCCCCTTCTCTTGAAAAAATCATTGCTGATTCAAGTATCAAAGTGCGCTTCGGATTATCAAATTTAGTATCACTTAACCTCTTTTATCTTATAGATCGTGCCTTGAGGAGTAAGTGGACCATGCTTAACCAATCGACCTCCATTGTTATGTCAACAATATTATTTATTCAAGATTTGGTTTAATTTATCAAATTTCAAAAATCATTTTCCTATTGAAAACAAACTAAAATAAAACATTATATATTATTATTAAATTTGATGAATTAAATCAAAAATTATATGTTATTATTTTTATTAAATTTAAAAATTATTGATTAAATAAAAATCTAAATTGATTCAAGTCAATCAAGAAAAAATATGGCTTTGTAAATTCACATTTTGAGTCAATTTTGTTCTAGCCATAGCTAGTTTTTGTTATAGCTTTTTCTTTGATTTCTCTTGTTTTGTCCTTAATTTTTCAATATAGAGATCAACCAAATGTAGACTTCAAAAAAGTTGATGCCCATAGTGTCCATCAACTGAAGGGTAGCAGCTTCAAGTAGTCATAAATTTTTTTCTTTAGTTTCAAAGTACAAGCCCTAGCTTCTACTTGAGCCTTCATTTCTTTAATTTTTTATTTTTTTTCAACAGTAGTTGAACCCCATATTTTTAAGTGTCCAACTTAAATCTAATTGCTTATAGGTGGAAAGACTAACCTGAATATAAGACCACAAGCAATCCAATATTTAACCAATGCGAGATAATCCCACTTTAATAAAAATGGTCTAATTCAAATGAAGAAAGTCTTAAAATTGTTAGAAACCTTAAAAACATCTCTAAAATCGACCTTCACCTATGCTTGACTAGGTAAGTTTTTCAAAAAAATCTATTTTAAATTTGCAACAATCTTTATCCAATCGGATCAGCAATTCGAATTGTCCTAAATGAACTAAAACAAAAAGGGCTTCACATAAAAAAGGCTAAAAAAACCTTAATAGTTGTAGCATGTTTGGTTTACTATAATAGTTATTCTACTACAAGCTAATTTGGAACGCTACAATTACACAACTGTCTAGCCTTATTCTGATCTTAGGTAAAACACAAAATTGCTCTAAAGGATTCAAATCCCCTTTGTTAAGGATTTGAATCCCATAATATTCTATTCCATTAAACCAAACTATTACTATAGCTATTTCGTTCCATTCTGGCTCTATTCCATTCTCATGGAATAGTTATTCCATTATAGCTCTATTGCATTTCAATGAACCAAACATACCGTTGATGTTTTTGGTCATTGTTTTTCTTAAGAGTCAATGGTTGTGTTTAACAACATCAGGGTATAAAGAGTTAAAAATTCTTGCATTGCTATTTGCAACTTTTGAAAGAAGCGAAACATTGAAGCATGAGGTGTTTTCCCCTATCTAATAGTGAAAAGCATTTTTTTTACATCTATTTATCTTAACTCAAAATTTATAAACCTTGAAAAATTTTAAGGTGCTTAAGATGTCTTCCACAAGTTAACCAAGACTATTACCTTGTGAAAAATAGGCTTGAAACTCTATTTAGGGTTAGCATACTATTTCTTTTTTAAATAAAAGAGGCTATTGGCCATAAGTCAGTTTGTGCTTTGTATGTTAGGAACCTAATGGTAATTGCTAAAAATGTGATTGCTTGAAATATGATTCCTTAAAAAGTAATGTTATTATGTTTAGTATATATGAGAAAGTTCTGAATAAAATCCTAGGAAAGTTACATTAATATGTTTGATTTAATACTTTACTAGAAATGTAGTTGTAATTTTTGAATTACTCTTATCAAATAAAATGTAAATTTTATTATTGTTAGCATTTTTCAACGATATTTATGATTAACAAACATTAATTTATTATTAAGAAATAAATAACTTAGTTTGTTTAATTTTGAATAATAATTAATTTATTTTAAATAAAAATAATATAATGCATTTATCTTAAAATTAATACATGATTAAATTATAAATAAGTTTTAAATATTTATTATGTATTTGAACTAGAAACTAATTTATTGAAAATTTAATTTGATAGTAATTAAAAAATTTTAAAATTATTTAATTTTTTATGATTTTGTAGTTAGTATATGTATGAGGTAAAAAAATTCTCTACTATTTTTTAAATAAGAAGAAAGGTAATTTTATCTCAAATCTGTTTTTAACTTTCTAGTTAAAAGGAAAAGTTAGCTTTCCACCTCTTTTCATGAGAATCACACATTTCCACGTTTATAAGAAAGTAATTCCTAAAAGATTTTACCAAGAAAGTGAACATTTTTTAGCGTACCAAACATTGGAATCAAAATTCCACTAATTAAATTCTCAGGAAAGTGAAATTTTTTATAATAACAAACACCCATTAAGAATAAGGAAAAGAATTATAGCTGTTGTGATTCGAACCTAAGATTTGGAATATGCCACCTTTTAAGATTGGTTTTATAAACCAACTACATTAAGTCCTGCATTCTTAGTACCTTAGTTTTTTCTTAAAGGATATGGATTGATTCATGACTATAGCTAAGATTGTAAATACTTAGATTTGAATCTCAAGTTTGTTGGATATCACCTCCCAAGTGTAACTTTATAAACCAACTAGACTAAATCTTGTTCTTAGTGTAGACACATGTTTTTTGTTTGAGTTTAAATTTTGTTTTCAATTTTAATTTTAATTCAAAAAAATCCAAAAAATGAAAAAAAAAATAGAAATAAAAAACAAAAATTAAAAAAATAAGTTGGTCGAGAATAAAACTCTTCGGATAAAGATTAATATTCTTTTAATTAAAATTTAAAATTTTGAGACTAATATGAATAAGAATTTTGTTAACCTTGATTTTGGTTTTGATATAACAAACAACTTAAGTTAAATTAATACTCAACTTAGTATTTGTGTTTAAATTGAAAAGCATTTTTAAAAATACTAAGTTTGTAATTTGTCAAAAAATTATATATTTATACTTAGAACAATTCTTGAGATGTGTTTGAGCCAACAAAAATCATTTTACAAACATTTTTGAAGGTTAGTATCAATACAAAGAACAAATGTATCAATAATATGCATAAAACCCCTCAAATGTATCGATACAAGTGTGTATATATCAATACAGGATGCTTTGTATCGATACTCACCCCATGAGTATCGATAGGCTTGGTAGTAGCCAAGTTTTGTATGAAACCCTCAAATGTATCAATACAAGTGTGTATGTATCGATATGGGCTACTTAGTATCAATACTCACCCTATGAGTATCGATACAAGGCTTGGCAGTAGCCAAGGTTTGTATGAAACCTTCAAATGTATCGATACAAGTGTGGATGCATCGATATAGGCTACTTAGTATCGATACTCACCCTATATGTATTGATACAAGGCTTGGCAGTAGCCAAGGTTTGGGTGAAACCCTCATATGTATTGATAAAAAGGTATCTGTATCGATACAACTTGCTTAGTATCGATACTCAGATCCCAGTATCGATACAACAAGCTATAACTATCACTTTTTTTTATTTATGTATCGATACTATTGGTATTGTATTGATACTATAGTGTGGGATTGAATAAAAACAAGCATTTATAAAGGCTACAACGGCTCTCCAACCACCACATTAAATGCCCAACATCTATGAATCAATTTCCAACTATAAATGAAGGCTCTAAATAGTTGAAAAAGAAGAGATATAGATTTCATTGAATCATTGAACGACAAAAAGTTCAAAATCATCAAATTCATTATTTTTCGCTTGTATCAAATTCATATGCTTCAAGTCTATTTGTGTCTCATTCATCTTGTACTTAAATTCCAGCAAACATCTACCTACTAGAGGTTTTATTTGTTTGCAAAATACTTTTTTCATTTCACAAAAGGGGTTGTGTAAAAGTGAGTGAAAATATTTGAGAGTTTAGGGTATAATTCTCAAAGTAATTAAAAGGTTCTATCTAAGCCTTAAAAGATAGTTGTGTAAGGTTATACCTTAGCCTTAAAGGTAACAATTTCTATAGTAAATTGTGGGAATCACCTTGGCAAGAAAGTACCAAGAAGAGAAGACGTAGGTGCTGAATTAAAGGACTAAACCTCTATACATCCATTGTTGGTTTTTCTCTTCCTTATCTTATTTTTAATTTTCAATTTACTTCGAATTTACAAAGTTTTTATAGAACCAATTCACCCCCATTTTGCTTCAATCTCTCTTTTGAAGCTAATAATTGGTATCAAGAGCTTTGGTCTCCATTATAGGTCTCACAACCTTGAGAAAAGGATCCTTGATAGCTCAAAAATGGAGAATGCAAATATTGTAATCAAAGCCTCAAGAAGCCCACAAGAGTTGAAAAACCAAGATGAAGTTTGTCTTATGGCATTTGAGACAAATGCAAATGCTATAAGACTTGAAGGGTATTCCATCATGAGACCTCTACTCTTCAATGGTGACAAATACTCATTTTGGAAGACAAGGATGAGGCTCTTTATCTAAGTAAACAATTATGAAATATGGAAAATCATCATCAATGGACCACTCATTCCGAAGAAGAGAGTCAGAGATTGCATTGTGCTAAAGGAGGAAGAAGAATGGGATGAACAAGACACTAAAATGGCACAATTAAATGCCAAGGCCATGCATACATTATTTTATGCTCTTGGTCCAAGTAAGTACAATAAAGTCTCACTACGTGACAATGCCAAGCAAGTGGGGGATAAGTTAGCAACCACACATGAAGGAACAAATTAAGTCAAAGAATCCAAAATAAGCATGCTCACACTTGACTATGAATT
>JBBYHK010476130.1:0-18872 GCA_038382065.1 Adansonia grandidieri | reverse complement strand
GAACAACAATTATAAGTAAAATGATGGAGAGAAAAGGTTTTCTTGCAAATCCAAAGCATCAATATCATGTATCCCAATGTGGAGAACTTGATTGTGGCACCCATATCGAAAAGAATGTAGATTGTTATGAGATTCAAAGTTTGACTCATTTCATAGATGAACATTAATTATAGAGGAAATGCATAATCCCATAATGCAAATAATGCAAAGGCTTCAAATAATCAATAAACACCTTAACAAAAGGAACAATTCAAGCCACTTCTTTACTCCTACAAAATGATTTACTTTCGTCTAGTGGCAAGTTAGCTAGTGGCCCTAGTATTCATAAACCCAAGATATCTCTATACTTCAAACGGTATGATGAAAATGCTTACCACGAGTACTAGCTAGGGCACAAGGCCACTTTATTAAGAATTGCACCTCATTTAAAAGAAAGGTACAAGGTTTGCTAAGAAAAGGTATGACTAAAATCAAACAGGGGCTTGGATCAAAAAAAGGATGGTCAGGTAATAATCGAAATCTAGTACTAGAGCCAGTTCCTCTAAAACTCATGTTAAGTTAGATGTGAGTAGAATGGCTATTAAAGAAGACTATGAGGTCATAGAAAACTTAGATAAGGTTAAAACATCAATGAATTTGGGTTGGCAAATCCTGTTACAAGTTGGATTGGTCAATGGCGTAGAAAATATGAAAGATAGAGCTGATGAATTTTGTAATTTCCATACAGTTTATGGCTATACTCTTCAAATGTGCAAATAGTTTCATCAAAGAATGATGAATGATGGCAGCATCAAATTCTATGATAAAATGCAAATCTCGTATACCTAGTCAACAAATGCAACACTGTCTATCAATGCCAACAAAAGGGAAGGGAATAGTTCTCCTTATGGTGTTAGAAGGCCATTGATCTTGTTCAAAAATCGACTGAGAGTCAAAGTTACCCCTATTCAGCCCATGCCAAAAATGATCATTCAACTTTCATCTCAGTTCCCTTATAAAGATGATAAGGCAGTCCTTGGAAATATGAAAGCAAAACCTCAATTGCTAGAGAATTGAGTTAGCAAGCAACAACTGTTGACCTTTCAAGGTTAAGGCATTTAATACAAAGTGGCAGATGTTATGCCCTAACTGCATCAAGAGGTGAATTTATAAAAGAAAGCTACTCCTGTTTCTCAAGCAGCAAAGTCTACAACCAAATACTCAGATCTAAAACTGTTAAGGAATAAGTGAGAAAGAAGCTACAAAATTCTTTAAGTTCATCAAGCATGGTGAATACATCATCATTGATCAATTTAATAAGCAGCCTATCAAGATATTAATACTATTGCTACACTATTGAGTTCTGAAACTAATAGAAATACTCTCTTTAAAGTCTTGAATGAGGCATATACCTCTCTAGGTATCCCACTAGGCCAATTAGATTGCTAGTATGTAACATCACTATTGATAGCCATATATCTTCCACTGATGATGAAATCCCTCATGAAAGAAATGGAAACTATAAAGCTCTCCACATCACTATGTATTGCAAAGGTAGCACATTGCCTATAGTGCTGATTGATAATGAGTTGGCTCTGAATGTAATACCCATATCATGCTTGAACAAGCTCGTTATTGACACAACTCACATATAGAATAGCCACATGGTTGTGCGAGCACTTAATGAAACTTACAAAAACATTATGGGAAACATCACCATTCCCTTCCAAATCGACCCATGCAGTTATGAAGTAGACTTGCATGTAATGAACATTGCTCCATGATATAACTTCCTATTGGGAAGACCTTGGATTCATTCTGCAAAGGTAGTGCCATCATCATTGCATCAAAAGTTGAAATTCAACATTTAAAACGAGGTGTCAGCATTGAAGGAAAGAAAGATATCGTTGCTATTCCCTTAACTGATTCCCCATATATTGAACTTGATAAAGATATCCTAAAACCCTCATTTCAATCCTTTAAGTTTGTTAATGACACTTATGTCAAAAAGAGGTTGCCAATGCATGAGCCTCATTTATCAAAGAGTAGTCACATGGGTCAAAGTTAACCATCAGCAAAGATGCATAAGCTGAAAAAAGATTTGAAAAACACCTCCAAGGGATTGTAAAGCCAGATCGATAAAAGAGGGTTAGGATTCAAGCCAGTGCACAGTAAGAAAGAACAAGCTCAAAAAATCCTCAAAAAAGATAGCTCGTCCATTGGGACAAGACGTGGGATATAAACCAATAATATTTCCACCACTTTAAGAAAGTTTCTGTCCATGAGGACTGTGGATACTAGCTTTGCTAATGTTATGCTTATATTAAACAAGGCATTTGGGGATTTCTCCATCATGCAATTAATAAGCCAGAAACATCAAGAATGGACCAGGAAACTATTCTGTGCCCTGCAGGATTTGTTCCGAGTGTTCGAGATGAAATTGAGATTTTTATACTATTCAAGTCTATTTCAAAGTAATGCTATGAACTAAACCTACATGCTTCTTTCCAAAAACTTTGTGGGATCATGGGCATCTTTTTATTAGGTATTATCATTGAAAATGACTAATCATTAGGCATTTTATCTTTGTGTCCATTTCCATAGTTCTTACCAAATCTTAGATATTCCTTTACATTTTTTTTGCCTATATTGTTCTTTTTCCATATTTTTAGGTACCCGGATAAAGATGTATGAATATTCACACTAAGACTTTAGATATTGATTTTGAGCAACCAATCTGCATTGGTGAGGTCAAGGTTAAAAGGGATTTTAAAGAGAACCCGTACCTCCAGACCCATTGAGGCTAATTGAACAAAAAGAAAAACAAATATTGCTTTAAACCTTGGAATAAAAGAAGATCAGAAAAAAGCCATAATCAAAACCTCCATAAGCCCATCAACCCAAACCAAACTAATAAGACTCCTCCAAGAATATCAGGATTGTTACCTATATTAGCTTTGAATTAATCTTAGTTTTTGATATAACTAAAACTTAAGCTTAATTAGCTTATGTTTAAATATTTTCAAGATTAGTATTTTTCCATTAAATATTTTGTAAACAGTTTAAAAAATACTAGAATATGTTTTAACTCCTTCAAGCACTCAAAAATGTGTTCTTAATACATACTTTTATATAAAACATTTTTTGTATAAGTTTTACATGTTTTGAAGTCATGAAAAACCTCTTAAAATTAATTTTCATATTAATGTATCGATACACTATGTGTAGGTATCGGTACAATACTTAGTAGTAGCTAAATAACCTTAAAATGCAAAAATCACTATTTATGTATCGAGATAGATTATTTTGTATGAACAAAAGATTGTTCAATGATCATATTTTGGACTGTTAAACATAATGTATCAATACTCACTCAATTATATCGATACAAAGGCATGGGGAACAATGGGAAATGACATTTTTGAAGGCTCTAACGCCTATTCTTCAACTCCAAAATCCCCAATGGCTATAATCATGATCAAGGCTATAAATAAGCCTCTCTAACACCTTCAACAAGAGAAAGAACCAAGATATTGTGCTTATAGTCATATCTTCCTATCTTTGTATTGTTCATTTTGTATCTTTAGATATATATTTTACTTGAACCAAAACTCTTGTAAACACCTAGCCTTTAGAGGTTTTATTTTTTTACACTCAAATCTTTGTAAAAATGAGAGGTTCTTATGTAGCCATTGAAAAGTAGAGAAGGTTTCTACTTAGCCTTAAAAGTAATGAGAAACGTTCTGTCTTAGCCATAAAAGATAGAGGGCAGAGATTTTTATCTTAGCCTTGAAAAATAATTAGTGTAAAAGTTATACCTTATCCTTGAAACGTAGACAATTCAAGTTAGTGAATTATAGAAATCTGAGGCAAGTGAGGTCGAGGTAAAGGACATAGGCAATTGAGGTCGAACCTCTCTAAATCATTGAGTTTGCTTGTCCTTTTCCTTTTCTTTAATTATTTATTTTTATTCACTAGCTTGCACTCTAAAGTTTATTATTTAGATTTCTCAATGTTACTTATCAAAGTTTTAATTTACAAAAGTTTTGACAAATCAATTCACCCCTTCTTGATTTCATTCACCGCTAAAAAGTTTAACACGAATGTGTTCATTTGGTCCTACCAAGACATGCCTGGATAGGCATCAGCATTGTGGTCCATAAACTTTCTCGCAAACCTAAATGTAAGCCCATACAACAAAAGCTTAGAATGATGAATCCCGAAATGCTTCTAAAGATTAAAGAAGAAATGAAAAAACAATTTAAGGTAGGATTCTCGAAGTAGCCAAATACCTGAATGGGTAGCCAATATAGTCTCAATTCCTAAAAAGGATAGTAAAGTGCGGATGTGTGCAAATTATAAAGACCTAAATCAAGCTAGTCCAAAAGATAATTTTCCTTTGCCCCATATTGATACCCTAGTAGACAACACCACCAAAAATGCATTATTTTCTTTCATGGATGGATTTTCAGGTTATAACCAAATTAAAATGGTAGCTAAACATATAAAGAAAACCACCTTTATGACCATTTGGGGCACTTTCTGTTATAAAATGATGCCCTTTAGGCTCAAGAATGCTAGGGCAACCTATCAAAGGGTGATGGTAACGTTGTTCCATGACCTCATACACAAGAAAATAGAGGCATATGTTGATGATATGATCACCAAATCACCAAAGGGGAGTGAACATGTGACCGACTTGCAAAAACTATTTCAATGGCTTCGTAAATATCAGCTCAAGTTAAACCTCGCCAAATGCACATTCAACGTTACATCTAGCAAACTATTAGGCTTTATTGTAAGTGAAAAAGGAATAAAAGTTGATTCCGACAAGGTCAATGCTATTCAAAACCTGCCACGACCTTAAACTCCAAAAAAAGTAAGAGGTTTCTTGGAAGGTTAAACTACATAGCTTAATTTATATCTCAACTGAATGATAAATGTGATCCAATCTTTCAGCAATTTCAAACACAAAATCTTGGAGAATAAATGAAAAGTGCCAAAAAGCTTTTAATAAGGTCAAACATGACCTTTCAAACCCTTCAATACTTATGCCATTAGTGCCTCGTCGACCTTTAATCCTGTATTTATCAGTTTTTGACAAGTTAATGGGCTATGTATTAGGTTAACATGACGAGTTAGGAAAGTAGGAACAAGCTATCAACTATTTGAGCAAGAAATTCATGGAATATGAAAATAATTATTTAACCATAGAAAAGTTATGTTGTGCTCTAGCTTAGACAGCCTGGAGGTTAAGATAATACATGTTGTACCATACCACATGGCTGATCGCCAAACTTGATCCCATTAAGTGTTTATGTGAGGCCCCTATTTTATCAAGGATATTAGCCAAGTGGCAAGTCTTACTCTCTAAATATGACATCATGTACATAAACCAGAAAGCCTTCAAGGGTAGCGTAATAGCAAACTTCTTAGCAAGCCGAATGAATATCAACCTTTAAATTTCAAACCTTCTAATGAAAACTTAGTGTGCATATCTGAGGCAGATGCCACAACCTATTGTAGTTCATCTTGGAAAATGTACTTTGATAAAGCTTTAAACGCATTGGAACATGGAATTTGGGCAATTCTTTTCTTGCCTAATGGAAACTATTACCTCTTTATCGCAAAATTAAACTTTGATTGCACCAACAATATGGCTGAATATGAGGCCTGTGTCATGGGACTCCAAGCCACCATTGAAAAGGTATCAAGCACTGTAAGTATTTATAGATTCAGCCCTTGTCATCTACCAACTGAAAAGAGAATGGAAAGCACATGATGCTAAACTGATCCATTATAGGAATATGGTCTCGAAACTCAAAAAAAAAGTTTGATGATATTAGCTTTTAAGATTTACCTCTGGAAAAGAACCAAATCACTAACGCCTTAGCCACTTTATCATCCATATTCAAAGTCAATCGAGAATCAAAATTGCTTCTATTCAGATAAGCATCTATACAATTCTAACACATTGTCAAAATGCTAAAAAAGAGAAGAACGGCCTACATCATGACGTCTTTTAATACATCGAAGATCAATAATACCTTAAAAATGCTACCGAAACTGATAAGAGAACTATTTAAAGGATAGCTACAAGCTTTATTTTGGATGGTGAAATTTTGTACAAGAAAGGTTAGGATATGGTACTACTTTGGAGTGTGGATGGCTTCGAAGCCAAAAGAATTCTTGAATAAGTCCATGAAGAAATCTATGATACGCATGCTAATGGACATCGAATGGTGAAATAAGTCATGTGGTCGGGATACTATTTGTTAACTTTTGAAAAGGATTGCACTGACTATGCTTAAAAGTGCCTTAAATGCAAAATCTACACGGACAAAATCATGTTCCACTAACACCTTTACAAATTATGATAGGTCCGTGGCTTTTTCTATATAGGGCATGGACATGGTTAGACTAATTACCCCTAAGGCATCTAAAGGCCGCCACTTTATTCTAGTCGCTATTGATTATTTCACCAAGTGGGTGGAAGCAGTTTCATATGCCAATCTCACAAATATGTTGCATGTAAATTTGTGAAACGAATATCATTTGTAGATATGGCCTAGCAGATCATTACTAATAATACATGCAACCTAAAAAAGAAAATAATGTAAGCAGTTTACTCTCAATTCAAGATTTAGCATCATAATTTTATCCTATACCTTCCAAACATGAACGAGGTAGTTGAAGCAGTGAACAAAAATATCAAAAGATAGTCGAAAGGATGGTTAAGATATACAAAGATTGGCACGAAAAGTTACCTTTTGCATTACATGCCTATCACATAATAGTACAAACTTTTACGGGTGCTTCCTTGTTCTCTTTAGTTTATGGCATAGAGGCTATCCTACCTATTGAGTTCGAAATCCCTTCACTTAGAGTCTTGATGGAATCATAACTTGAAAAGGTCAAATTAGTCAAGAATGGATATGAACAACTCAATCTTATCAAAAAGAAAAGAATGAAAGCCATTTATCATGGGCAAAAGTATCAAAAATGCATGATAAGAGCCTATAATAAAAGGGTCCATCTTCATCAGTTCTAAGAAAGTGACCTAGTACTCAAACAAATCTTTTTTATCTATAAAGATGCCTGAGGAAAATAGACTCTAAATTAGGAAAGCCCATAAATGGTAAACATGTATTTTTTGGATAAGCCTTGATCTTAACTGAGATGGACAGTGCTAATTTGCCTAATCTTGTAAATTTTAACTCCGTTAAGAAATACTATCCTTAAAAGGATTTTAATATGAAAACCTAAAAGGGTGTCTTATTATCTTTCTGTTTCCACTCTTAAAAAAGGGATAAAAACCCAAAAAAGCATCCAAAAAAAAAAGCTAGCTTAGATTTAAAACTCGAAAGGGAGGCTTAACTGACCAGAGTTTCCTTTACCAAAATAAATCAAGCCTAAGCTATCCCCAGCTTAGGCTAATACTGATTTAACCTACAACCCTGACCAAAACATCAAATCATAACCTAACTCACCTATTCTATGCTAACCTACTCTACTGAATCTTATCCTTGGTTGCACCTAAAAAATAGAGACTGTCTAACCTGGATGCCTCTGTCCCACCATAGGGTAATCTAAAGAATCCTTTTATGAGTTAGCCAACACCATAAGAATTCACTACTTAAGAATAGTCTCTGAAGACACTGAATGGAAGGCTCATGTCATCAACATCAGAGGCTAAGGAGCTAGGAAAACCCCTCTTAACACTTTTGTATCTTAATTTGTCATAACTTGTACCTTCTTACTTTTGAATGAAATACAATCACTTGATTTTTTACAAAGTATTTTTGTAACTCCTGCATCCCATGTTGTATCATGTTTATCATTAAATTGATAATGCTTAATAAATTAATGAAACTAGTAACATGATTTCCTAGCATTACTTGGAAAGATGAAACTTTGCAAGAATTTTGTTTCATGTCTAAAAACCAAGAATGAACCCTTAGGGCCACAATAGGTTTTGCCTTTAGACCTCACATCCTGAAAATATGCTTAAAACTTCTTCCTAGTAAACCTTAGCCTAAAGATAAGGGGCCAAAGTTCTTTTCATATTATCATCCTAATAGCCAAAGTTAAGAACAGTCTACCCAGACCACCAAAAACACCCTTTGAATCATAGTTGGCAAAGAGTAATCCCCCATATTTACCAAACTCAATGCAACAAAAGTCCCAAAACATGAGCCATTTGAGCTCAAGTTATCATTTCACAATCATGGACCTCTCGTACTTTTAAAAATAAAAAATGGCCTTAACATTCAAAGCCTCTAGAAAACTAGAGAGAGATTAACAAACCCTGGTATAAGAAGCCACCCTATCAAACTCATAAAAGATCAAACAGCCAAAAAGGCCAAAAATCAATTGTTAGATCAAACTTTAAAAATCATCACTCTTGCATCGCATCCTCATGCATCAGTCTTAAGCTATGAGCTTTTACTCTCAAAGGCCAAAATTAAACAAAATGTAAGGTACAAATTCATGTTTCCAAAAAGCCTCAAAAGTTTCCAAGTAGGAATCTTGCATCTCATGAGTGCATAAATTGAAAAATGTAATTTAAGAAATGTACCTAAACTCATATCCTTTTAGTCTTTAAAGAACAAGATGCCTTTTTCTCTTTTTTTAGTCCTTAAAAAGCATAACACCCTTTTTTTTTTCTTTTTTAGTCCTCAAAGAGCAGGATGTTTTTTTCCTTTTGCAATCCTCAAAGAGCAAGACCGTCTGTTTTCTTTTCTTCTCAGTCCTCAAAGAGTAAGATGCTTACCTACATCAGTCCTCAAAGAGCAAAATGCTTGCCTACTTCAGTTCTTAAAGAGTAGGATGCTGTCCTACCTCAGTCCTCAAAGAGTAAGACACTTACGTACTTCAGTCCTAAAAAAGTAAAACGCTTGCCTATCTTAGTCCTCAAAGAGCAGCACGATTACTTACTTTAATCTTCAAAGAATAGGATGCTTACCTCCCTTAGTCCATAACAAGCTAGATGTCTATGGAGTCTATCTTTAAAAAGTTAATCCTTAAAGAATAGGATGCTTACCTCCCTTAGTCCACAATAAGCTAGACACCTATAGAGCCTATCCTCAAAAGGTTAGGCCTATGACTAGCTTTGTCTTGCTTAGTTCTCGGTTTCTTTAATTTTGATCATTATTTAATTATAATCCCTTTTATTTTTGTCTACTAATCTTTTAGTTTTCATGATTTTTGTCTTATGACCATTAGATACTGTCTTTCTCCTAAATAAATATCAATTCAATAAGTATGGTATAAAGAGGTAAACAAAAAAGTTTAATTGTTTCCCCAACACATACTGTGCACTTACATTTGCATTAGATTCTTACCAAAGTCTATGGTAGAATTAGGGTCCTTAATATTAGGTGGAAATAAGCTACCCTCTTCATGAGTAACCCTCTGCACAAGCATAGCAAAAACTTTCAAGGTATAAATTACCTATGTCTCTCGTGATTTACCCTCCATATTTGTATAGAAAAATACACCCTTCAAATCAAACCCATTCCACCAAACCCGTAATAGGCCCAAGAATGAGGTACCTTGGTTGTCCTTACTAGATGATGGAGTAATTTGGATACCTATTTAGACAATCAATTCAAACCCCCATATAGTGAACCCTATGAGCTAAACCATGCCAAGCCAAACAAGAATGCTACTAGAATGACCTAGAGAATAAGAACACTCAGGGAAACATTTCTTATCTTTACTCTCAAATACCACAGTTAGGTAGGCAACAGTGAATGAACATTTTACCCACGTTTGTCATTTCTTTGTTAGGACATGCTGTTATGTCGTCTGATTGACTGTTGGCCTTTATCAATAAGTGAGTAATGGTAAATGAATGTTATTACTAGCAAAGAATAAGCCATTATGCTATCCAAATAATGGCTTAATACATGCCTGCCATAGATGGTGATGGACAAACATCACCTTCTTGGCAGTTAGTTTTATCCCTAAAAGGTATCTTACCACCTCGATAACTATACAATATCATTTAGGTAAATTGTTGTGCTATCCATCGATGGCTTAACATATGTCAAACACTAAGCGATGGCATATAGATGTCATTATTTAGGTTATTCTCTTCTTACAAGGTACCATATCATAAGGGCGATTTTAACCTAAACATGTCATAATGCTATCCATGTATACTTAACTTGTCACAATATTTGCAATGGTCATGTCTGCCCTTAAGCATTATAATGCTTATTAGTGAACCAGTTTCTATGATTTATTTTCATTTCCATTCTTTTAGTCATTATTCTTGTCTATTCTTATTGTTTTGCCACTAATCTATTGTTTCATTACATGCCACATATCATCATAATCATCATTATAGGGTAATTGGCTAAAAATTCAGTATTTAGCAAGGGGTGTATGTCATAAAGCAATAGTCCACTTTCATTCTTTAGTCTTTTGAGGAAGTAAAAAAATAAAGCTGTCCTACAAGCTAACTATCTCTCTTGAATTTGCATTACTAACTCAATTCTTTTATTGCTTTATTCATGTATCCATATCAAAAATCATTTACTATCATGATTCCATACTTATCATTGTCTCATCATGAGCAATCATCAGTAAACACATTTTTAATGTCATAAAAGTCTAATATAAGAACAGTTATAAAAGTGCTAGGGATTTTAAAATCAGAAAAGGAACACAAAATCGACTATTTCACATCGTTACAATACTTACCGTTGTGAGTAAATAATGGAAACTCAAGTTAATGTGCATGCATTAAGTGACTCGAGTTAATGTGCAAAGAGACTTAAGACCAAATACACATCGACAAGATAAAATACAGGCTCAAATCATAAAACTCATGGAACTAATGATAGCCTCTATAAAAGAGAAGGGACAAGCTAGCATCATAGATATGGGAAAAAAGTTAACAAACTTGAAAAATTAACCCATCGATAGTACTAACACTACCCAAAAAAGACTTCTCAAGAGCAGTAGCCCAACACAATGCCAGCCTCACTGGTACAACTGGTCATCTATTTGAACCCTTGGTAGTGAATAAATTCATTGTATTTCAAGAGACGAATGCAAGAGTCTCTTTAGTCAAACCCATAACCTTCAATTATGATGAGTAAAATAAAATGAATGGTCAAAACTTTGTAATGTCTATCGATAATATAGGCAAGTATTAGCTCTTAGAGAAGTGCTTTAGAGTTATCGAGAGGAAAGATAAATTCAGAGCCATTGATGGATAATCTTTGTCTTTGATGTCTAATCTTGTCATTCCCTCAAAGTCTAACATACCAGATTTTGATAAGTTTAATGAAATTACTGACCCTACTATGTCATCCAAAGTGTCTAAGGAAAATGGCTGGGCACAAAAAAAGGAAGAGCTTCTTATACAATGTTATCAACACAGCTTAATTGAGGCAGCCACCCAATGGTCCATCAAAATGTCAATGTCTAGTCATAGGCTGACTTGGCTAAAGCCTTTTTGAATCAATATCAAGAAGTGTCTGATTAGGCTTCTAACCAATTCTCTCTCATGACCCTTGAAAAGAAGGCCACCGAGAGTTTTTTAAATAGTACACCTAGAGATGGATCAAAGAGACTACCTAATTTACCTTTTGTTAACTGAAGAAGAGATGATGGTCATATCATAACGACCTTATAAGTACCTTACTACTTGAAGATAGTAGAAAACACCATGAGAAATTTTATAGACATAGTCATATCATGCGAGATGGTCAATGATGCCATAAAAAATGGCTAGATTTAAGGGGGAGAATCACCCATCTAAACTAAAATGTCTACACCAAGGATAAAGGAAAAAAAGATGATAGAGGCTAAATAAGGGTCGAGACCTAATGATGGAGCCAACCCACTCCCAATTCGTACTAAACTAGCTATGAACATGGTCAGTATCAAAGACTACTCTGAAATCATAAAGAACATAGAAGAAGTTAAGAAATCAATAAGTCTAGTTTGGTAAATTCTAGTACAAAAAGAAATGATTAATTAGGTTAAAAATTTAAGAAAAGAGTTAGCTAATTTTTGTGACTTCCATACCTTTCAAGGTCACACTCTTCGAACATGCAAAAAATTTCATGCAATGGTCCAAAGATGAACAAAGGCAGAATTGAGTTCTATGATAAGAAGCAAACATCTTTCACTATGATAGCAAATATGATCAAAAAGGGTATGCCAATAGTTGAGCCTCAACTGTCAAGGAATACTTGCATGAGTTTAAAGTTAACTGTTAGTAAAGGTTGCTAGGCTAGAAATGGGCTTGGTAAACATATGTAAAGCATAACAAGAGCTTTAAAAGTTATCAACTAGATTAAAAAAAGGGCTAGGATTCAAACCCAGCATGTCATATCAAACACAACAAGCCAAGAAAGCTAGACATAAAAGGTTAGCCCATTTGTTGGGTCAAGAGTTGGGATAGGAACTGATGGTATTACCAACGATCCTTGAGACTTTTCATTTAGGAGGATGCATGGATCAGAACCAATCAAAGGAGACAAAAGTCAATGATATCCTGCTCATTTTGAATTAACCATTCTCAACCTTTGTGTCAACACCGTTGATGATCAACTAGGACTGTCAAAGCCAAACAATAAGATCTACTCTTGACAACAGGGTCATATCAGAAACCCTAGTACTTTTTAAGTTTATTTCTTGTAATGTCAAGAACTAGAACCTGCTTGTTTCTACCCAAAAGCTTATAGGAATCCTATGTATGGGAATCTTTTATCAAGTATTATCAATGAAAATGACTTAGCATGATGCATATCATTTTGTGTGCCTATTTTTATTCTTTAAACCCTTTGTTTATTTTTTTATCTGCTTCTTATCCTTTTAGATGATCTAATAAAAATAACATGAATACTTTTATTAGGCTTCTAGAGATTGATCTTGAATGATCAATTTGCACTAATGAAGTTCGAGGAAAGTTTTGTGTTATTGATCTACTAAGGTTAATTGAACATGAGAAAAACAAAATATGAGACTCCTTCACAACCATCTGAGCCCTTCTGCTTGGTCGACTAAAACTTAAAATCATTTATGGCTAGGGCAAATTAGTGACTTTGAGGAGCAATCCTTTAAGTGCAAAGAGAAAGAAGTACTAAGGCATACACTTAGGAAAAGAAAATATGAAATTGAATGCTATGTCATATGATTAAGATCGACATTTTTAGATAGACATCTTATTTTTTCTGGGCCAAATTTTGGCATCCTATGACATAATCAAAAGATAATAGAATAAAAAAAATGGAAACAATTGCCAGGTGCCATGTCGTCAAGCACTATTAGGTGACACAGCACCAAGTGGAAAATTTTTTTAGGAAAGTTTAAAATTATTGGGGGTCGTATTAAAGAAAAATGTAAAAATAGGTATCAAATGTCACTATTCAAGGTGTCAATAAAGCTATTGAAATGAGCATGAGTCAATTTTCCATGATTTGTGACCAAAGTAAGGTATTCAAAAAGCCTAAGACACGTGCAAGTCTTATTGGTGTATGAGTATTGATATGAAGCTCTCATATCTTCAAAAATTCAAAATTTTGCATGTAGTATCGATAAAAAAGGGATTAGTATCAATTCCTAAGGTATGTTATCGATTCTTAGTATGTTTGTATCGATAAAAGCCTTGGTAGTGGCTAAAGTTATGATTTTTGGCAAAATGCATCGATACATAAACAAGAGTATCAATATAAATCCATGAAGTATCGATACAGGCCTCCAAGTCTCGAGAGTAGAAACACTTTTTTGGTTTTAGTATGTATACATACTTTATTATATTGATACTCGTGGGTAAAAGTTTCATACTGATACAAAATGTTTTGTAGTAATACACCAAGGTACTTTTACTTAATTTGAGCCATTTTTTCATTTTTTAAAAATTTGATTCAAACACGCTCTTACACCAAAAATCATCAATCCATACCAGGCCTCAGCCGTGGGCTCTTGATTGGACTTAAACAAATTTTTAAAGCCCAAATGGCCAATGACAAAGGATATTTTCATGAAATATATGGTTTGTCAAAGGGCATGAGTGGCTTTTCTCCAACTGTAGATTGCTACGACCTTTCTACACTAGTACTCTGCATGTTGGAACCAATGGAAATAAAAGTAGCTAAGCATAGTACTTGAAGTTACGTCCTCGTACATAAAGGAAAATTCTATAATGCCTTTACTTTTGGCTTAAAGATATTGGCTAAACATATTCCATATGAAGGAGCCAATCTTAGCTCAACAAAAAAAAAAAAAGATTACAGAGACATTTTCCGTCTTGTTTTCAACCATCTCCAAAAAAACCTCTAGCAACCTCTAGACCCAAAAACACTCAAATAAACATTGTTCCATTGACCTCAATTTCAACTAAAACCTTCATTCCCGTAGCTCCTCCAAACCCCTACCAGAAAACCTCCAAAAACTTAACCTTCCATACATTTTTATCCTTAAAACCCCTCTCAATCAACATTACAACCAAGAAAGCTTCCTCTTTTCATCATTTTCTTGCTAAAAAATAGCAAAAAGAGGGAAAAAACTGAGTTTTATGTCTCTACTCCAAGTAAAAAGGAAAGTTCAAGGCTTTTTGATATATTTTCTCTACCTTTGTCCCTTTAGCTTACGTTTTTATCATCTGCATCAATTTAGTGAGTTATTCATTATGCCATGACCATTTTAGGGTTCTTATGAATTACTGTGACCTTGGTTATGGTAGTTTTACGGCCTTGATGACTTTTTAATGCTTTAATGGTGCTCGAGTGACCAAACATGCTATATATCATTTTTTCATTAAAACAACCTCTGTCCATGCATTTATGACATGTTTCATTGACCATTACGTGCACATGCTTGAATCTTCATCCTAATATGTTTTGGAACATATTCATGCATTTCCTTGCATTCTAATGAGTTTCATGGCATAAAATTATTGTCTTGCATATCCCAACTCATAGTTTTCTTACCTTAAACATGATCATATCTTCATCCATAGCATGATCTTTGATGTGATCTTCATGCATTCTTTGCTATTCTATGCAAACAAAATTTTTCCTAGCTAGGGTTATTCTTTCCCAAAAGAACTCTTTCTCTTCTAGGTTGACTCTTCTTCAAACTCTTCTTTTAGAACCAGAACAAGGGCAAGCCCTCTGACCTTTTTTAAAAAAGAAAACAATAAGTAACAGTAGTTGCTATTGAATCTTCGACTATAAAATAAAAAAGATCTTACTCAGACTCTTCCAATTGACGTCTTCAAGAATTTTTTTTCTTTCTCTGACCTGGAAGGAAAAAGTCTTCCTCCTTATAGGCTAAAGAAGAGTGTAGATGTATTCCTTTAATTGACTTGATTGTCACTTCTTTGCATTTTTGTCATTTTTCCATGTCAAAATGTCATCTCTTGCTTGTTTGAATATGTTGTTCATGTTTCTCATTATATATGTTGCATTATGTTCACAATATTCTGTCAAAATTTTTTTTCTTCTTTGACAAACCTAATTTTGAAAATAAATCCACAAGTGAAGTCAATGATGCCTTTAATGGATAGAAATTAGCACAAATTTAATGTTTTTAAAAAATTGGTCTCTAATCTTGGGGACAAATCAAATTTTTTGGGCCTGGATTCATAGTGACATAACTTCAATAATATTGTTTTTTTAAAACAAAAATTACCTTTTAGTTTATAAAAAATATTAAGCCTTGTTCTTGAGTTTAACATCTTCATTTATGGCATGGTCAATGAGTTGTTTTATCATCCCAAACAATTCTAGGGTTGTGGAATGAACTCATAATGCCATGTCACTTTTTTTCCAAGCCATGGATGTTTGATGTCCATAGCTCGAGTTTGACCTCCAAGAAACTTGAAAGATCAAATAACCTATATTTTTGGCTCTGGCAGCACCATAGTCTAAATTTGAAAAAAATGTTTTGGAACCATAAATGATTTTTCGAGAATTTTCTAATATTTTTCTTAAAGGGTGTCAAATTACCTTTCTAGTGAGAAAGTTACAATTTTCAAACCTTTGCTATTCGAAACCCCTCAATCTAGTGCATTGCATTCTATTTAAGCTGTCTTGGCCCTTCAGATGAGTTTTTTGTATTATTTTCATATTTTTCCCAAAAAAATTGTAAAATTCCCTTCTCAAAGATGTATTGTTTATAATTTAATGATTTCCAATGAGTCCAGATTGATTTTTCAAAGTCTATCATGCCTTTTCCCTTGTATATGCTGCCAGTATCGAAACACACCTAACTTTAAAAATTAATTCCACCTAGAAAGTGATTTTTGAAGATTTTTGAGATATGTTTACACTAATTCTCATCGAATTACCCTTCTAACAGTGCCCTTGTCTACCTTTCAAAGCCTTCAGAAAAACTTGGAATAAATTCAAAAAGAGAGACAGTGCGATGTTATCCCTTGTTTTTAATTAAAATTAACCCCTTTCTCGAATCGTCATCATCAAGACGTTTGAACTTCTTGAAATGCATCCAACTGGCTTCCCCTATAACATAAGTCTTTTAGTCTCAAATCAAGGCTTAAGATAAAAATATATTTTATTCAAATCCTTGATTTCTCATCTTCAAGATACCTTTCTAAATATACATATATATAAAATAAATATCATTTTTCTTCTAAATCATCAAAAAATGTTTCATTTTTTGAGAAACTCTAACCTTATCTCTTTAAGGGGATACTCCAACCCCATTTTCCACTAAAATTTAGAATTTTCTCTATTAGATTTATTCAAGATTCTTAATAAAAAATTTTTAGTCTTGGGGATACTCGAAAGCACCACTTTCAAGGGACACTCCAAAACCATTCTCCACTAAGAAACTTGAATTTTCTCTCTTGCATTTATTCGAGATTCCTAGTTATTTTTCTTAAATTATCAAAAATTTTTGTTCTTGGGGATGCTCCAACCTCATTACTCTGATAGGATACTCCAACCTTATTTTCTACTAAAAAAACTTAAATTTTTTCTCCTGTATTTATTGAAGATTCCTAACTATTTTCTAAAATCATAAAAAAAAAATTATTCTTAGGGAATACTTTAACCCTACCTCTACTAGGGGATATTCCAATTGCACTTTTACCTTAAAATGCAAAAAAAAAAAAAAAAAATTGTTTTTGGATATCCTAGATTATTTTGATTAAACCCTTTTTCCATCCCTCAAATTACTATTGAATCCAAGTACATCTCTAAATTGTCATTCCAGTTATTCTTCAATAATCGAAGGCTATTACGAGATACATTCAGATCGTCCCTTTTTTTATGTTCTTTTTTTTTTGTGATTGTTTGTTTGGGAAATTATTTTTCCTTTTCATCCTACTAACTTATTTTCATTTTGTAGCAACCACTGTGTATTCATATTTAAAGATTGTTTCCAAAAAAAAAAAAAATTATGAGGGAGCGTTCCATGTGGTATCTCTTCAGTGCCATTAGAATATTTGAATTTTTGAAATTTAATCCAAAAATTATTTTCATTAAAAGCCCCCATGTTCCTCATACCTTCGTGGTGCATAAGTGATATAAGTTTTCTTTCAAAACCTGGATCAATAATTTTCCTAAAGATTCATGCATAAATGGGAACCATATCTAAATAATGACTAAATGGAACCAATTAAATCAAAACTAGATCAAGATACAGTTAGCGGGTACCAATTTCAGGCATCCTGGGCTTGCTAATCCTTCCCTACATGAAACCAACTCTCGAACCCAACCAACGAATCTTTGAAACTTGTAGACCTTAAATCAACATTTTGAGTTTCATGGCTCAAAATATTGTTTTTGATAGGCATCCAGTCATGCCTAGCTCAAAATGATCAGTGGCGACTCTAAATTTATAGTTACTTAATGGTAACCTTTCAACACTAGTTGATAAGCGATTCATCTGATAATTTTTTACCCTTTCATATTATTATGCCTAATTCAAATTTCAATAAAAAGATAACCCAAAGACTCAACCACACCACGATATATATCTTTTTAAAGTCGTGCATGCCTATTTTGGATTGTTTGAAGAAAAAAAGGGTACGTGACATTTTTTAAAAGAACCTTGCCTCAAAAAATGACTCATCAATTCATATAGTTGTGTTTAAAATGAATGATGGCAATTTTCTTTTTATTCTTTCACAAAATACAAAACATTCCCCTTGTTACCCCTTTCTAGCCTAATGAATTAACTCTTTCAAAAGCCTCAATCAAGGATCATCCTTTACATTGGGGGGGCGTAAAGATTTCTTTAAAGAAAATAAGGTACATACCCAATTTTATGATAACAAAATGCTTGACATCAGGGGCAAATATTGGATATACCAGGTTATCAAAGTCCAAATTTCCTTCCAAAAAGTTAAAAAAGTCAAAGCCAAAGTGAAAAGATAGAAAATAATAGTCTAAAGCAAATCAAAAAAGAAGTAACTAAAAAAAAGAAAACAAAGACACCTAAAAGGGAAAACCCTTAAAAATGATAATTGATCCAATCACCCTCAAACATTTAATTTAGGCTTTTATAACCGTTCTTTGAAGACCTTGAACCCTAGCTTGCATTACATACCTCAAAAAGTTCATTTGGATTAATTATGGCTATTTGAATTGATGACCCCATTCTTTAAAAAATTGTTCTTTTGAGAAGATTTTAAGTTTCCTTGAGGGCCATGATGAAGTAATCAATCAAAAAAGAAGAAAAAAAAAAGAAGTCAAGAAAGAAAAGAATAAAGCTTTAGGGTGAAAACTAAAAAAAAGGGCAGTTTAAAGGAAAGTCAGAAATCCTTATATTATCTTTAATATTGGCCGAATAGCCATAAAAATGAAAATCATCGCATCCAATCAGAAGGTTGTCAAGATTTTTGAAATCCCAAGTTGTTTAGAACCCTTCAAGTCAAGACAAGACGTCTAGTTTCCAAAACC
>JBBYHK010476119.1:0-18873 GCA_038382065.1 Adansonia grandidieri | reverse complement strand
AGCATTGTATCGATACATGAGAACCATGTATTGATACATTCAAGTAAAATTGTGAATTTTCTCATATCTTTTGTCCCCGGATACCTTGGACTACGTCATTTGACGCCACATCTTCGCATTTACCTTTGATATGATCCCTAGGCCTTCTTGACATCCTCAAAATACTTTTTTGCCAGGCGACATCGCCCCCTCTTACATCCGTGCTCCAGATTGCTAAAAATTAGCCCGGACAAAATAAGGTATCTACAGATACCAGTAAAAACTTTTTCCTAGTATTAAGAACAATTTTAAGGTATCGATACAAAACACAGAATTGTTATTTGTATCGATACCTAACTCTATGTATCGATACTCTCCACCTTGTATTGATACAGCCTAAATAAGTTTATGTCTCGAGACATAGTTCATTGTATCGATATAGAAATCCAAAATTGTTCTTCGTATTGATACTGAACTCTAAGTGTCAATACCTTGTATCGATACTGTCTCCTTCGTATCGATAAAACCTATCAATTTAGGCTATCCCCATGCATGAAACATCATTTTCTTCCACCTCAAACACTATTCACTTAGTTTTTTTTCCACCCAATCACTTCTTAATCACCATACTTCATCTAACCTTCATCCTTTCACAAAATTCTTAATCACAAACAATCATTTTCCATAAAATTCACCATTTTATTTCAAAAACTCATTCCATTAACGCCTAAAATCATAAAAATTCAAAAAATACCTTCACTCAAACCTTAATCTTTACCTCTTCAAAACCCTCAAAATTTGTTTAAATTTCCTTAAATTTTTTAGTGCTTTTTCTTTGTCAAGCCTTCCTAACGTTGCCTGTTGTAATAGGTTTCAAAATTATTCCAAAAGTATACTTCATTGCCACCAAAACCTTTTGCCCACCACCTGTTCGACCATATTCCTCACACAACCTTTTGTTAGCAACCCATCTTGCCTAGGTAACCCATCCCTAGCACCATCTACTCGTCCCACTCTTTTTCGCCACCTATACTACCCTCGAAAAATCCTATCCGAACCCACTTCCAGTTCCTTCCAAATCACTTCAAACACTTCACCAACATCTATCCTCTCCTCAGTTTGTTCAAACTAGCATTCCATTCTACCTCATCACCACCTACTCGACAAAATTCCCCAACCAACTTGTCACACTACCATGCCTCCCTAAACTAAATAAAAAGCTCATTATTAAGGTCTTGTCACCCATGCTTCCACTTATTTCGCTTGTCAACCACCTCTGACCCAAAATCAGTCATTCTTTGACTTATGTTTTCGAGATGCATAAGCTCATGAATGATTCACTACCATCTATGCATGTATTCCCATCCAACAAAGTCGAGTTATCGACTTCCCCTTCCTTTGGTCCATTGCTTATCCTTACCTTTAAACTTTTAATACCTATGCATGGACCAAATTTCTTTCTCTCAACATTTCGATTCGCGAGAATCTTGTTCGTTCATTCTTTAGCAATGCCTCAATTGTCATTGATGATCATGACCATGTCATTGCTATTTAATCTTATTTTTTAGGATGAGATCTAGTAGTCAACCGTATTTCTCTTGCGATCGCCTTCAGTTTACCGAATGAAGGCATAATCAATGAAGATTCGACTTTTGCAATCTTATTTACCCTAAGCAACAAAGTGACTCTCCTTCCTCCAGTTGATCGCTTACTTCATTATATCTTTTCCCATGTCCTCCATCCTTACAGCACTAAACTTACCTTGATTAGTGATTTTGACTATTGGTGACTTTATATGATTCAAACTGGGAATCGTCCAAACCTAGCCCATTTTATCTTTGTGGACCTTGTTCTTTGTGTCCATGTTTGTCATAGCCTCCTACATGGCATGGCATTGAGCTACTACTTCGACATTCAAGGTTTTAACCTTTCTTATGACCCCGAAATTATGGTCTCTTCTTACTGTTATATAGGATGCAAATCCATGGGGCTTGCTGGGTATGTGAAATTTAAGGCACTACCTTTGTTCCCAAGGCTTATCGACAACCACCTCTATTACTTGAGCAACCGGATGCTCCCACTCCCATTGACCATGATGATGATCCTATGGAGCATGATACGCCTTCTCCACACCTGACTCTCGACACTTTATCATCCTTGCCCATGGACCTCCGACATTTGTGTGATTCCATCATGGGACGTCTTGATACATAAGAGTGACGCTTTGACTCTTAGGATCCCCTATTTAATTCCATTAATTCTCGCTTTTCTAGTCTCGAGCATAGTCATCAGGCGTTAAATGAGTAATTCCATAGCTTCTCGGTGACCTTTGCTCATGCTCTTCCACTTACTTCTCCATCCGTTAAGGATCCTCCCGTCAATGACACGTAGTCATACTAGGCTCATTTTAGGATGACATTTAAGTTTTTAGGATTCCATTCCATTGGACATCTTTTACTTATTGTGTTGACTCTATTTAACGTTTTATTCTCGATGAATAATCTTTGCTTGCATTTTATCCATTACTTTGAATTGATCTTTCTTATGTCTTGATATAACAAAAAGGTGGAGAATGCTATAAATGTGCCAAATGTTTTTTGCATTGCTAAATCCATGATATTATTATGCACTTGATTATGATTATAATATCATGTTGGAACCCAAATAACATGTTGATATTGAACACCTTTACATGCTATAGCTTGAATTGTGAAAATCATGGACAATATTGTCGATATGAAATGTTGTAGCTTTAAAGGACCCTATTTGCTCAAATTAAAACTTTTGAAAACCATTGCTTTATTGATGGGGAATTCTTTTTTACAAGTCTAAAAAATTTAAGGGAGTCATTAACAAGAAAATTTATCTTAAGTTTTGTTATATCAAAAAGGAGGAGATTGTTAGCTTTGAATTAATTTCGATTTTAATATAACAAACAACTTAAGCTAAATTAATTTGTAGTCAATTATTTGCAACTTAGTATTTGTGTTAAAATTGAAAAATATTTTGAAAAAGTACTATGTTTGTATTTTCTCAAAAATATATGTTCCAAAATGCATATTTATTCTTAGAATATTTTTTAGATATGTCTGAGTCAATATCAAGCCAAGAAAAATCATTTTACAAAGGATTTTAAAGTTATGCATCGACACAATGTATAAATGTATCGATACTATGCTTAAAACCCTCAATTGTATCGATACTTATCAGCATGTATCGAACATTGCAGTAAGTATCGATACTCACCCTATATGTATCAATACATTGCTTGGCAGTAGCCAAGTTTTGGCTGAAACCCCCAAAAGTATTGATACAGGTGTGCTTGTATCGATACAACTTGGCAAGTATCAATACTCAGCCTTCTGTATCGATATAATAGGCTATAACGGTCACTTTTTTAATTCTTGTACCAATACCATTAGTATTGTATCGATACAATAGCGTGGGTCTAAACGGAAACAAGCATTTATGAAGGCTACAACAGCTCTCCCACCACCTTATTTAATGCCTAACATCTATAAATCAATTTTAAGCTATAAATAGAGGTTCCCAATAACTGAAGAAGTAAGAGATACAAAGATCAATCAAGTATTGAACAACAATATCTCAAAGTCTTCAAATTCTTAATTTCTCTTGAATCAAATTTATACTTTTTCAAGTTTATTGTATCTTATTCACTTTGTAGTTAAATTCTAGCAAACACCTACCTATTAGAGGTTCAATTTATTTGCAAATACTTCATTCATATCACAAAAGGGGTTATGTGAAAGTGAGTGAAAACACTTAAGATTTTAGGGTAGAATTCTTAAGGGGATTGAAAGGTTCTATCTAAGCCTTAAAAGATAGAGGTGTAAGGTTATACCTTAGCCTTAAAGGTAAATAATTTCATTAGTGAATTTTGGGAATCACCTTGGCAAGAAAGTGCCAAGAAAAGAGGATGTAGGTGCTGAGTTCAAGAACTGAACTTCTATCTATTGATTGTTTGTTTTTCTTATCCTTAACTCCTTTTTATTTTCAATTTATTTCTAATTTGTACAAAAGATCAATTTTTCGTCAAGTTCTTGTAGAACCAATTTACCCCCCATTTGGTTTAATTTTTTCTTTGAGCTGACACATGCTAAAAATTAATCTTGAATTAGAACATTATTAGTGGTAAAAGTTAGGTTAGAAATGAAAAATGAAAACAAATAATATTAGAATAATTTATAATTGTAGACACCTCATTTTGTCCGAACCAGTTTTTGGCATCCTAGGAGTTAGGTAAAAGATGATAAAATCAAAAAATAGAAATAAAAGCTGGGGGATGATCGTCACGGTGCCATCCAAAAACATTTTTTTAGGAAGGTCTAAAATGCCTATGGGCTGTATTAAAGAAAATGTAAAACAAGGCATCAAAGACCACTTTTCATTGTGTCACCAAGGTTATTCAAATGAATACACAAATTTATTTCCCATTGTCTGTGACCAAGTTCAAGTAAATTGGGAAGCCATAGGTACTTACAAGTTATATTGAGGTGCAAGTATTGATATGAGGCCTTTACAGTGCAAGAAACTTGGATTTTCACATGTAATATCGAGACAAGAGGGTTTTGTATCAATACCCAATGTTTGTATCGATACCTGGCATGTTTGTATCGATACAGACCTTAGCAGTAGCTAAAGTTATGATTTTTAGCAAAATGTATTGATACACAACATGAGTATCAATAGAAATCCATGGAGTATCGATATAGGCTAGAAACATTTTTGCTCTTAGCATCGATACACAGCTCATTGTATCAATACTTAGGAATAAAAAGTACCTTGTGTAACGATACAACATGTTTTGTATCGATACACCAAGGCTTTTTTGCCTAGTTCGAGCTACTTTTTAGTCTTCAAAAACCTGATTTATACATGTTTTTACACTAAGGAACTATCATAAAACATTTCAAACCTCAACTATGGGTTCATTAATGGATTCTAACATATTTTTGGAGTCTAAACAATTAGTGACAAAGGTCACTTTCATAAGATATATGGACCTAAGAGGGTATGGCAAGCATATCTCCAATTGCAGGCTTCATAGCCTTTCTGCCTCCTTGCTCAGCATGGCGGAACCAATATGAAGAGAGTCAATTAAGCAAGGCAACTGGAGATGTCCCCTAGTGTAGAAGGTAAAAAGCAAAAGTGCCATTTGTATTATCTTCTAAAAGGGCTTAGCATTGGAAAAAAAAAAAAGAACCAGCTATCTAAAAAAAAAACTCTTTCAACTATCAAATAAGCTCTTCAGCAATCCCAGAAAAGCTCCTCATCGATCCCCACAAATCCTCCAGCCACTTGGGCCTCAAAAACTTACCAAAACACTGTTCTATTGCCTTTCACCCTTAACCAACCTCCATTCCCATAGCTCCCTAAAACCACCACCAGAATACCTTCAAAAACTTATCCTTTCACACACTTTCATCCTGAAAACACCCTATAAGCAACCATATTACTAGAAAGCTTCTTTCTTTTAGCTTTTTCTTGCTAAACAATAGCAAAAAGATGGAAAGAACTGAGCTTAAAGTTACTACTTTAAAAGGAGGAAACTTCAAGCTTTTGTTGGTATATTTTTTACCTTGTTCCATATATTTACTATTTTGATCATCCATTTCATTTCAGTGAACCTTTTATGTTGCCATGACCCTTCTAATACTCCCATGCATCTTTGTTGCCTTGGTGGTTGTAGTCCTAGGATCTTGATGACCCTCTTGACACATTGATGTTGTTAGATATATAAACTAACCATTCTTCATTTTCATCATCATACAACCTCTTTTCATGCATCGTTTGCCAAATTTCTTCCATATTCACATATCTATTTCACATTTAAATGGTTAGCTTAATGTGTCTTAGTATGTTCAAATATTTTTCTTCTGCTTTAAGGAGGCTCATGAAATAAAAATGTTGCCTTGACAACTCCAACATCTACTCCTTTGTATAAACATGTTTATATTATCTCCATGCACCCTATTTGTCATCTTCTTGCATCTCTGTTACCCATTTCCATGTCAAAATGTTATCTTTGCTTGTTTGCATGTTTAATCCATGTTTATCTTTGTATTTGTTGTATTTTGTTCATGATATCTCCATTGAAATGCTTGCTTATCTTTTAATGCTACCTCCAATAGATGAAGAATGGCATGAACTTAATGCTTTCATTAAATTATCTCCCAATCTTGGGGGGTAAATCAACATTTCAGCTCTAGATTTCATGGTGAAATATGTTTTTTTTTCAAAAAAAAAGTAAGTCCTGTTTAGTATTAAACCTTGATCTTGAGTCTCATGTTCATTTTGGTGACATGGTCAACGAGTTGTTCCATCATCCCAAACTACTCTGAGATTGTGGAATGAACTTGTGAAGCCCATGTTACTTTTCATCGCGGATGTTCGAGCGTCCTAGGCCCGAGTCTATCTTTTCAAAAAAACCAAAATATCGAATAATCCCTTTATTTTTGCTCGACAACACTATAGTCCAAACTTGAAAAATTATTTTTGAGCCACAAAATATTTTCTTTGATTTTTCTAATATTTTTCCTTTAAAAGGTGTCGAATTACCTTTCTAATAGTGCTTTATTTTCCCTTGGATCATCTCGGACAAGGGAGTTATGATTTTTAGAGCCTTTGCTGTCTAGAACCCCTGGAACCAGCATGCAACATTTTGTTTGGGCCATTTCAGCCCATCATATGATTTTTACAAAATTTCCAAATATTTTTCCCAAAAAGTTCACAAAATTCCCTTTTCGAAAAGGTATTAGCCATAATCTAAAGATCTAGATAAGCATAGAATGATTTTTCAAAATCCATCATGCCCTTTTAATTTTACATGCTGCCAAAGCTAAGATAACTCTAACTTTGAAAATTAATTCTCCCTAGAAAATTATTTTCTATAATTTTTGGAATATTTTTATATTAAACCTTGTTGAGTTACCTTTCCAACAGTACCTCTTTTACCCTCTGAAGTCTTCGGATACACCCAAAAAAAATCTAGAAATGGAGATGACACGATGTTGCCCTTATTTTCAACCTGATTTTTGAATCTCATTTTATCGAAGTGTTTGGATGTCTCAAAATGCACCCATTTAGTCTCTCTCACAACACCAACCCCTTTTGACTTAGATCAAGGTTAAAATACAAAAACAAAAGGATTTCACATTAAAATTTTCGCTAGTAGAGATACTCCAGCTCCACTACTCAAAGGGGATACTCCAACCCCTTTTTTCTAAAAAATAAATACTAAATTTTTTTTCTTTATTTCTAACTATTTTCATAACTTTATTTTAGGGGACACTCCAACCCCACTTCTCCGAGGAGATACTCTAATCCCACTTTACCTCAAAAACTTAAAATTTTCTCTCTTTTAGGTGCCTCAAACTGCTTTGATAAAAATTATCTTTATTTTTCAAATTACCACCGAATCCAGACCGGTCTCTAAAATAGTCATCAAAGTTATTCTTCAATAATCAAAGGTAATTATAAGATACATTTCGATTGTCCTTCTTTTTTATGTTCTTTTGTTTGTGATTGCTTGTTTATGATATTATTATATTTCTTATTTTTTGCCTCAATAACTTGTTTCCTTTTTTCGTGTTATTGTGCATTCATATTTAAAATTCGTTTTCCAATAAAATTTACGAGGTGATGTTTCATGTTGGTATCTCTCCAGTGCTTAATACGAAACATCCAATTTTTAAAATCCAATTTGAACATTGTTTTCATAAAAAATCCCTATGTTCCTCACATCTCTGAGGCACATAGGTGATATAATTTTTCTCAATAAAAAACCTTGGATTCACATTTTTGAAAACTTCATGCATTAAAAAGGATTATATCTAAATAGAGATAAATTGGAACTAATTTAACCAAGACCAAAGCGAGATATAGTTAGCAGGTATCGATTTCGAGCATCATTAAGATGCTAGTCCTTCCCTGCACATAACCAACTTTTGAGCCCAACCAATGAATCTTTGGACTTCATAGACCTTGAAATTAGTGTTTCGAGTTTTGTAACTTGTAATATTATTTTCAGTTGGCGTCTGATCTTGCCGAGCCTAAAATGATCGATGGCGACTCTAAGTTTATGCCACTTTATGGTGGCCATCTGAGTCTAGTTGGATGAGTGACTCATCCGACGGTCCCTATCCCCTTCATAGCATCACGCCTAATCCAAATCCCAATCAAGGGATAGCTCAAAGGCTCAACCACAACCAACCATCATTTATTTTTAAGTCGATCACGCTATGCCTTTTGGATCGTCCAAAGTTTTAAAGGCTAGGCACATGGTGACAATAACATAAAACAAATAAAATCATATGTATATGCCATAATATAAAATAAACATAATACAAGATAAATACATAAAGTACAATAATCATACAGAATCATATGATCATACCATATCATCATCATACAATAATCATCTATGCATGAGCATCTAATCATAATGTAATAATAACAATCACATCATCACAATCACACCTTAATCATAATAATAACAGTGATGATGATTATAACAATCATGAATTAACAACAATAATATATCAACAATCAATGCAACAAAATTTGGGTAGCATTTTTTTCTATTTTGTTAGACCTATTTCACTAGGGCTATTACTTAGCTTTGGTTATGATACTACTATTCCCTGACCACTGTAGCCACTTCTCTTATGTCTACTTTTTGGTTTTTTCTCTGGTCTGCTTTTCACACAATCCAAAGCCTTTCCAAAGCTAGAAATTAAGGGATGTAAATAACATTTATGCCGTCAGAAAAAAGATGTTGCAAGGCAACAATAAGGTACAAATCCAATTACAGTGGCCTCAACTTTTGATCCATTACCTATTCTCAGAACTACCTCATTAAAACCTAATTTTTTACTATTTTTTAATACGCTTATGTCATTACATAAGTGAGATCCATATCTTGAATTTATTATGCAAGAGGTAGTATTAATAGTAGAATATTTCAATTCAATCATGTAAAAGTTGGCTACCTTCCTTTTATTGAGAACACTTTCTTATTTAACGTATCAGTCCAAACATTTTAGGCTTATGGCTTCAAGTATGCCTTGTAATGCAGTTGATATAAATGCCATTATCAACAACCTAGGATAAAATGAATATATATTAGTTATCCATGTATTAAACTAATAACAGCAAGGCATTAAATCTTTATTGGTCCTTCCACTAATTTTTCAAAATAATAGCCCTCACTATTATTAGAAAAACTCTTCAAGGTATTTTTAGTAGGCTAGGATCCTTTTTACACATGTTGCATCCTTGAGCGACTTAATAAATTACAACAACCCTAGTTGGGTCGGTAATATAGCTTACCATTTACATCTTTATGCAACTCCTAGATTAGTTAAGTGGTAACTATTTGCCTAAATGCATCATATACATTTAACCTAACCATCACCTCTAACATCATATGATCAAGTATGACACATCCGAACCATACAACATTAGTTGAGTAAGACCCATTACTCATAACTCATGTCGTTTGGGTAGAAGAAACCTTGAGTGACTCAATAAATCACTTTCGGTCGAAACACAAGTATATTGTTATGAATAATGGAAGATGTTTTTATCATGTGAAGCATGTGAATCAATATTGTATGAGGGATTTTGTTTTATTTATTTTGTCTTTTAATTAAGGTCTCATCATATTTACATGCATAGTATTTATCGTATTGCATAAAATAAATCTATTATCATGTAAACTACTTGGGTAAATATGGACTACTATGTAATGCAATTACCTTGAGCCATCATAGGAAATTGCTTGGTCAATTCCTAGTTGATTACGTACAAAGTCTTTGAAAGGTTCTTGCAATCTCTCGATCATCATGGTGCCTTTGCTTGCATCTCCATGTTCTAGTTACAAAATTTTTCCTAACTAACCCTAATTTTAAACTTACGTAATCTAATTACATTAGCAATAAAGAAACCTCAAGTTATATTTGAGAGGAATTAGATGAGAAAAAAATATTACAACCTCAGAGAAAATAAAGATAAGGTAGGGTTCATGGACCCTATTTAAAAAAAAAATTAAACAACCATAAACAATCAACCATACATCCATAATCATATTGGGCCTAGTTCATAACCATCCCATAATCCACAAAAATTATGAACTTATACAAACATTTTTTTTAAATTCAAGTTACCAATTTTTTATGCTTAAATAATTGATCCATATTTAATTTAACTAAGAAAACAATTTTCTTACATGATTAACATTTATTCAGGTCATATTAGAATAAATCTTATTCCTAATGGGTTTAATCATTTAAATTAAATATATTTTTCAACTAATCAAATTAATTGAACATTAATTCCATGATTATTATATTATCTGGTTTATATATTAAACAATTCAAGAAAAATAATACAATTTGATAATTAGGTGTTTGATGAAATGCAAGAGTTTTAATTGGAATAAACCTCTCAAAGTGGTGTATTAAACTAACCATGCTAACTTTTAGCATTTTTATTTATTTTATAATTTTAATTTAATTTTAATTTGACTGAATTTGATCATATCAAATTTTAAATCTGAAGAAAATTAAAATTGAAAGAGTCTTACTCCAAGTAGGATTGTGTTTTGCGCAAATCTTGGAGGAATTCTAGTCCAGCGAGGACTCTATCTCATGCATGGCTATCTTAGCCATCCTACTCCAATTCAAGCACTATTGTCTTCCTCCCACTAGACCTCTGAAAATGTAGCAACTTTACAGCAACTCCTTGCCACCATGGCTGCCGCACCAAGATCCAAGAAAGAAAACAAGATGATGTGCACACCTAGTGCACCCATTTTAACCTAGAATTGAAATATTTTCAACTTTGATTTTAACCTGATTTTTTCAGAAAATATTACGAACTTTTCATGAAACTATCAAGGTGGAAAAGAGTGAAAAATTGCAGCAATGGCTGCCCAAAAAATCAGCCCCATTAAAACACTAAAATGAAGCTAACCTAGCACTAGTCAACCCTAATTTTTAATCGATGACTCCAATATCAATTTAATTAATAAAAATCATATTTTAATTAACTAAAATTGAATAGTAAACATGAATTATCTTGCTGGAGATTTAAAAATCAGAAAAAAATAATTTTTTTAAATTTTAAATTCAAGAATGGATCATGATAGCATCAAACAACAAAATCTTTAATCGGTAACAACTAAAACATAGGATTAATCAAATCAATGCAAGGAGGCTCATGATACCACTTGTCGGAAGTCTCAAGGTAGCAAGTAATTAGATTACAAAAAATTATAAAATATCTTATAAACATGGCAGCGGAAACATAAAAATAAAGATAATCTGAAACTCCCTAAATAGGATCATCTTGCAAGATATTGACTAGTCTTTAAGATTAGGAAACCTAAACACTATATAAGATTCAAACATACCTCCATCTTGAGAAGTTCTTAGGAATTCCATGACTAATTATCAAAAACACCGAGCCCAGTTGTCGTAAACCAAAGCTATCTAAGTGTCCAACCTCTAATGGTTATCCATACAAGTGACTCAAAAAACCTTCAACAAGAAAGATACTTTATTGCCAGGAGCCATGCTAGCAGCTTAGGTTTCAATAGACCTTCTCTTGCACTTAGAAGACCTTGATTCAATAATCAAAGAACAAAGAAGAAAACAATTTTCTTCTCTAAAAACGAAGATTATGCCAATTCTCTTAGAGTTTTTAGGAGAAAACGCAAAACAAGTTTTCTTCATCTTCATGGTTAAAATTTAAAGCCTCTAATCAGCTATAAGGGACAACAAGTTTATATAGACTAGGGTTTAAAATTTTAACTTTTAAGAAATTACAATATTGCCTTTAGCCCATGTGAACTTATTTAAATAGGGCCTAAGTAACCATTACTTGTATTAGACATATAAACCCAGTCTCAATTTAATTTTAACTAATCACCTTTATATGTGTGACCTTTTAGGCCCCCATTATACTAACAATAAATAGAAAATACCTTTATAACATTAATTAAATATAATGTTTGATTACATGAATCAGTAAAAGATAATGACTTGCAAGCCACAACGATTGGCTTGTAGGGCTTACATTAACATGTCCATGGATACTATGATGATACATGCATTTTCCCTTAAAGTTGTACCACTCAGGATATGGCAGGTGTATGGGTTTTGCAAACATGGTTGCAATCAAATAACTTTGGATTAGATGGAGAAGAGTTTTTCAGAGTTGACCGAAATAGGATCAACATGTTTTGGATCTTTCCTTTCAAATTGCTTTTAGATAACAAATATCTCAAGAATTGTACCCATTTCATCTAGGACCCTTCTAAGTAAGTAGAAATTAATCTAGACCTAGGTGAAATGTCTCTATATCTTTTTACGAACTAATTTTCTAACATCCATAGACTTATTTGGAAGGTCGTATAAAAATAAATAATAAATAAAATAAAATAATAAAAATTAAAAAAAGAGACTATCAGGTGTTGTATCGCTAGGTATTAGGCAACATGGGGCTAAGCCAAAAAAAAGCTCAAGGACCAAATTAAACAATTGAAAACCCTTTAACAATAAAAAAATTTATTTTTATAAAATTCATGAAGCTGAAGCAATACAATTCATTAATGTATCGATGCACCATTTGGATGGATGCTTCTAAGGCTCGAGATTGCGGTTGTATCAATACAATTTCATATTGCATAGATACAATTTCAAAAGTATCAATGTAATATGTATTGTATCTAAGTTTTTGGTTCTATAAGCAAACAATTGTATGAATACAAACACCAAATGTGTCGATATAGCATGGAATTTTTCACTATAAACAAGCTTTTCACCCGAATTTTCTTACATTTCACCTTCTTAATGGACTTGAATTATTTCATAATCATGCAAGAATGCTAACATTTTTACATTAAAACTTGAGCAAAAGAACCACCCACATAGCCTAAGCCATTAAAGCTCGAATAATCTTGGAATATATGAGTTTAATGTTATAATTGTGTTTGAGAACTAGATGACATTAGTTTAGTTGTTTCTCAACTATTCTAAGCTTAGTTTAGCTAAAATTCATTAAGTTCTATTTTGGGTTAGAGTTAAAAGCTTTTTTTTACACAAAACCAAGATATAGCTATTTTGGTAGGGGTTTTTTCTTGAAGGCATGTAGTAAAGTCTATCTACCAAACCCTATTTAAAAGGATTTTAGCTTTTAATCAGACTACCTAGTAACATAGAGGGATTGTTTGTAAGCAACCATTGGTGAGTTGTCAAGAAATTAGTGATAGCATATAGGGATGATGTGTGGTCAACCAAGAGGTGTTTTAAACCCCTTTGGATATTCTTGGAAGGGATTATACAAGTTTTTAGCTCAGAAAAAGCTAGATAGCAAAAAAAAAAAAAAAAGTAATAGTGATAGCTTTAAGATTCCACCTAAGGCTATTTTTTTTCACCTTCTACATTTATTTTGCATCTTCTTTTCTCTTTTGTGAGAGCTTGATGATCATAAACCATTCTTAAGTGATGAATTATGCCAAGATGTAAAAACCAAGTTATGGCAAAATCTTAAGTTATGACCTTAAATTGCTATATTTTTTTTCATTGATTTTTTGAAAGTTCTATAAAAACCATGTTTCCATCAAGAAAATTTCTTTTTTATATGTTCTATGTTGGTTTTCTTAGTTTTATATAGGTTTACATCTTGTAATTTCCATATTTTGATCATGGTTTTACCTTTATGTTATCTATATTTCATGATGAGTATGATATATGTATTTTATGTACCCTCATACATTATTGTCATGATTTATATGTCCATGCATTTTTTATGAGTATATTGTGATTATGGCAACATTTTCATACATATTAGTAAACCTATGTATTATGTTAATATGGTGTTCTGAAAGTAAAAATAATGTATGATACCATGTTTATATGTTCATTGTTGAAAAACGATGTTTAAAAGTGCACTTAGGAGGTTAAAAACTTTTAAAGTCTATTTTATAATTTTTCCAAAATGATTCCATGCATATTAGGGACCGTTTTGTAATTTTCCCAAAAAGATTCCATGCATATTAGGGACCATTTTGTAATTTTCCCAAAAAATTCTATGCATATTAGGGAGTATTTTGCAACTCCCATGCATTTTCATGTCATTTTAGTCATTTTCTATGGCTTAGGGATTTTTAGGTCACTTCGTGCTTTTCTATGTCATTTTAGTCATTTTCCATGACTTAAGATTTTTATATAATTTCATGTAATTTTATGAATGTTGGGGTCACTTAGGTTACTTTTCATGATCTAAGGACTTTCGTGCAATTTTATGTATGTTGGGGTCATCTAGTTCATTTTCTATGATTGAAGGAATTTTATCAATTTTGATGAATATTAGGGTCATTTAGGTCATCTTCCATGATCTAGGGACTTTTATGTAATTTCACGTATGTTGGGGTCATTTAGGTCATTTCCCATGTCTAGGACTTTTATGTAATTTCATTCACATTGAGGTCATTTACGTTATTTCCATGATCTAGGGACTTTCATGCAATTTCATATATTTAGAAATATTTAAGTCATTTTCCATGACTTATGAATTATTATGCAAAACCCATGCATTTAAATCATCTTCTATGATTTAGGATCCATTCCATAATGTCTATGCATGTTAGGTCTATTTAGATTATTTTCTATAATCAAAGGATCATTTTGCAATTTCATAAATGTTATTCAGAATCATTTTTACAATACTATGAAAATTAAATATATCTATATATGTAGATTATAACATATATTTTTCAAAAATACAAGGCAATATCCTTTAGTTAAAATAGTCCATAGGTTTATTTTTATTATATGAAAGTCACCTCATTGATTATTTTAAACAAAGAAATACCCTCCATAAACAAGTAAATCAAAATTTTCAATTTCCATAAAAAAAACTTTCATAATCCTCTGGATTTTTAGGCGGTGTGCAAAAACTATTTTGATTTTCAAAGCATGCAAAAATTCAATTTATTTTATATAATATTAATTGTAAATAACTTCAAAAAATGAGAATTATATTTAGATCATGGAAAACTAAAACCAATTGTAATCAAGATTTTAGTTAACACATAATTAATAGGCACCGGTTTATGGGTGTCATAAAGCATACATGTCTTATTTCTCATGTAACATACTCCTGAATCCTTTTCACGTGAATCTATGGTTATTAAGCGAACTTCAAAGTTTGTTCTCGAGGGTTTCACAATCCTTCAAATACAAACTCCAATGGGTTACCAATCTTAGGTAGCCCAAAATAAGATTGGTGGTGATTCTAAGTTATTTGGTCATTTCATAATAACTATTTAGAGTTAAGTTAGATGAATGATTCGTTGAACAATTAAGTCCCATCCCAATATGAGACAATGAAATAGAAAATTATTTGTTTAAGCCTGGCATGTTAAATTTGCATTTAGTATGTTATGACAACACATTATTTAGGAGTTCAAGTTTTCAATGCCTATTCTGAGGCTTATGAAAGGAGACTTGGCTGACCGAAATGCAAAATTTTCTCTATAGCTGCCTAAATAACTCCTAACTTAATGTGGTATGACTAAAGGTTAGTAATGAAATTCGACTTTGGTTTACTCTTAAACTGTAGTATAGCGATGTCGATTAGGTTTTGAACTCTCTTTTTGAACACATTGCAATTTTTTATAGAATACCTCCATAACGCCGTATGGTAATTATAATGGGCGTTGATGTATACCATGCAGGATAAGAGGATTTGTATGGATGAATGTGCATAAGTACAATGAGCCAATTTTGAAACAAGTGCAAGTACGATTTTTAAGTCAATAGAAGTGGATTAAATTTAGAATTTTCTTTATCTTTCTATGGTGTTTGTCAGTATGAAAACCAGATGATGATTGAAAAGTGCCAGGATGACCAAAAAGGTCAAAAAGTGGGCTAATCTATAAAGTTATGGAGTTGGAAGGGTTTACTTCAATCATTTGAATGAGCCAAGAATCGAAGTGTTTACCTAGTAGTATGCTTGACCCAAGTTTTAGATCAGTTGCTTTGTAAAGTTGGGCCAAAAGTGATTATGACTTCTAAGGATCAACTATCTTTGTTTCATTGGGATTACTGACAATCTTTATCTACCTAGAAAGTTATTCCTTTATCGCTCGAATCCTGAATCCTACTCTTCCAACCATTCCCTCTAAAGTATTAACTCGTATTTCCAATTGAACTCTCTAACTTTGATTCTCTGGATTCATTGAGGATGAAAAAGCTTTTAGGCATAATTCCCTTATCTTAATCATGTAAACCCTTGACCATTCTCACTAATTTGTTAAGTTGGCTCTTTTTTCCCTAAACGTCATGCCTGAATTTTTACTAGATGCATTCTAATGAATCAATTTTTACCTCTAACTAGTCTCCCATGTTTCAACCTTCTCAGTGTAGTACACAAGTGGGTTTAGCAAATTATGGTTTATGAATGCATGAGACAATGGTAGTTAAATAAGTGAAAAGCAAAAACTATTGAAGGAAATTTGTTGATGTATGCACAAGATATAAATGTTATGGAAAAATGCAAGGATTTTTTTTTTTTTAGAAAAGAAATTCTAACACTACTTTTTATTCCTCACATTACATGGGCGCCTCCAAAAGTTTACCAACCATTTTGATTTTATCTTTTTTTTTTTAATTTTTTTTTTATTGCCCAGATATCACCATATCTATAAAGTTCTTGATAGCATTCCCAATCATTCTTTCATAATATGGAGCTTTAAGCATGTTAACAAACAAAAACTATAGTTTCTTTCTTAGTGAGAGGTAGTTGGATTCAGGCAGCAAAGTGCCTTAACCATTAGGCATACTCTTTAAAACTCCCAATAGGTTTCTTCTCTATACTTTCTAAGAACCATTTTAACTCTCCTACACAAATTCAGTTCTTTAAAATTTTCTTGAATTTTTTTTAACTTTTGCATTTCTTCAATTTTTTTATTTTTTTGATTTTTTTCACATATTCTAAAAATAAAGCAAAAAAATAAAAAAATAACAATAATAGTAAAAATAATACCAATAATAAAAACAAAACTCCAATAATAAAAATGAGCCATAGCAAATGAAAGCCCAAAAAATTTTCTAAAGCTCTATTTAATTAAATGACCCAACTTAAATAAATAGCCTAACCAAATTAAAATGGACTTCTAAAATAAAAAAAAAATTTAATAATATAAAAAAATTAACCTAATTTTGATAGAAGACTTGAATAAAATTGGGATATATACATATATATCTATAAGAAAAATCATCTCATCTATCATCAATAGAGTTTTTTTAATTTCACCAATGAAATTAAAATGGTGATACATATCTATTAGGATATATTAAAAAATATAAAAATTAATGCAATTAAATAAATATATATATATGCTAGTTTTTTAACATCACTCATAAAATCTAAAAAGTTTACCTACCATAAAAAAAAACTCTATATTACATTAAGTTTCATTTTCTTTACATAAGCAATGAAAGTTTTAAACTCCAGAATTAAAGACTTGACTGTTAGGAATGCCTTAAGGATGAAAGATATTGTGACGTATTTCATTAGTTTTTAAATTAATTATTCATATATATTCGAGTTTTTATTATATCATTGTTATTCCGCCTTCATTTACTTTATATGTTAAAATAAATATAAGCAAATATGATTCATTGACTACTTGTGTTTATACCATTAGAATGTTGCATATAATGGACTTTATATGTGGGAAGACAAAATTCTAAGGTAAGTAGTCTAAATTCACAATCCATAATCTATAGGGTTAATGTGAGCAATTAACTCATGTGAAGACTATTATGATGTCTAAATCCAATTGGGAAGATGGCTTGCTTTGACCATATAGAGTAGGCCGACTTCTAAGTTGAGGTATAGATATATTACCTAGAAGTTGATATATGAGACTAGACCAAAGTGTAATTAATCCACAATAAGTCCGTTTACTTGGATTAATTCCTTTTAGATGTTCATTATATAATTACCTAAATCTTGAGTAAGTAATTGACCCATTTGTATAACTTGTACGCTTTGATGTTCCAAAGGCTACAGCAACTCATAGTAATAGTTGGCTACTAGACTAGTTCATTGGATATATGACTTATACTTGATGAGAGTTTTACTTATAGATATGGCATTATAGCTTCTATAAAGAGTTGAAGTTATCCTCCTAAAAGGCATTATACGGAATAGTGAAAATGGATAAGGCTTCGGTCATTTGTATATCAAATAATAAATTATTCACATGTGAACAAATCATTTTAACATAGATAGTATAATAGAACTTTAAGATAAAGTGATGAAGTAGGTAAAATGAATTATAACCTTGAGTTGATCACGGATATCATATAAGGCTATTGCACAAATGACAAGGTTATTAGACTAAAAGGCTATTTATAAAGCTTACATAACATGGTATATAATGGAGAGTGTAGTCTTAGGTCTTGGGTGATATGACTTTGAGATTAATAATTATGTGATTATTTATTTGGTATAGAATAATTAATAAATAGAGTATTAGAGCCTAATTATATATATAGTCAATTGGTCCCTCCACTAGCTTATAATACTTCTTTAAGGCATGGTTGTTGATAGAAATACTCAAAGTCGGATGATTCTTAATATAGTGAAGTGATGTGCTAGATACACTCCCTTAAGGGGTGCAGGCATTTTCTTTAATAAATAATGAAAATAATTTTTTGGTATTATTTATTTAAAATATATATTTAATTTGAGTAAATATTTATTTAAGAAAAGAACTAGTAATTTAAATTAATTATATTTATCTTTTGATAAATATAAAAATTAATTTAAATTAAATAGATATCAGAAAATTAATTA